>CATKWJ010000510.1:0-75054 GCA_949825065.1 Odontocerum albicorne | reverse complement strand
TGTGGGATGCAAATAGGAAATTCATTCCAACTGAAATTTTTCCCCCAAAACAATGAAATATCCCAAAATTTGGGGTTCGGGACAAAAATTACGAAAACACGTAGAACAAACAATATTTTTGGCATGATTTTGTACATATATTCGTAAGCTTGGTCGTCAATAGCAGTTTTTCGGGTGAAAAAAGTGTAGTTTCCCTCAATAAGAAATGTACATTCAAATATAGCACGTTTTAACGTTTTGTGTCATAGTTAACGCAAATGCGTTTCTATCACACATATTCCCGATTCATTGAGAATTTCAGCTTTTTGTACTTAAGTGGCCAATTGGTTGGATGCAAATAGAGCAATTCATTCAAACTGAATTTTTTGACCCAAAACAATAAAATATCGCAAAGATAGAGGTTTGGGACGAAAATTACGAAAACACGTAGAACAAACAAAATTTCTGACACGATTTTGTACGTATATTCGTAAGCTTGGTCGTCAATGGCAATCTTTCGGGTGAAAAGTGTTTCCCTCAATTTTAGTAAGAAATGTTAGTTCAAATAAAGCACGTTTTGACGTTTGTGTCATAATTAACGGAAATACGTTTCTGTTACACATTTTCACGATTCATAGATAATTCAGCTTTTTTGTACGAAAGTGGCAAATTTGTTGGATGCAAATAGAACAATTCATTCAAACTGAATTTTTTTGACCCAAAACAATGTGACATCGCAAAATTAGAAGGTTTTGGGACAAAAATTACGAAAACACGTAAAGAACAAACAATATTGTTGACAAGATTTTGTACATATATTCGTAAGCTTGTCGTAAATGGCAGTTTCTCGGGTGAAGAGTGTGTAGTTTCCCCCATTATTTGTAAGAAATGTTCGTTCAAATATAGCACGTTTTGACTTTTTATGTCAAAATAAACGCAAATGCGTTTCTATCACACGTTTTCACGATTCATTGATAATTCTAGCTTTTTTGTACGAAAGTGGCCGATTTGTGGGATGCAAATAGGGAAATTCATTCAAACTGAAATTTTTCCCCCAAAACAATGAAATACCCAAAATTTGGGGATTGGGACGAAAATAAAAATAACGAAAACACGTAGAACAAACAATATTTTTGGCATGATTTTGTACATATATTCGTAAGCTTGGTCGTCAATAGCAGTTTTTCGGGTGAAAAAAGTGTAGTTTCCCTCAATAAGAAATGTACATTCAAATATAGCACGTTTTAACGTTTTGTGTCATAGTTAACGCAAATGCGTTTCTATCACACATATTCCCGATTCATTGAGAATTTCAGCTTTTTGTACTTAAGTGGCCAATTGGTTGGATGCAAATAGAGCAATTCATTCAAACTGAATTTTTTGACCCAAAACAATAAAATATCGCAAAGTTAGAGGTTTGGGACGAAAATTACGAAAACACGTAGAACAAACAAAATTTCTGACACGATTTTGTACGTATATTCGTAAGCTTGGTCGTCAATGGCAATCTTTCGGGTGAAAAGTGTTTAGTTTGCCTCAATTTTAGTAAGAAATGTTAGTTCAAATAAAGCACGTTTTGACGTTTTGTGTCATAATTAACGAAATACGTTTCTGTTACACATTTTCACGATTCATAGATAATTCCAGCTTTTTTGTACGAAAGTGGCAAATTTGTTGGATGCAAATAGAACAATTCATTCAAACTGAATTTTTTTGACCCAAAACAATGTGACATCGCAAAATTAGAAGGTTTGGGACAAAAATTACGAAAACACGTAAAGAACAAACAATATTGTTGACAAGATTTTGTACATATATTCGTAAGCTTGGTCGTAAATGGCAGTTTCTCGGGTGAAGAGTGTGTAGTTTCCCCCATTATTTGTAAGAAATGTTCGTTCAAATATAGCACGTTTTGACTTTTTATGTCAAAATAAACGCAAATGCGTTTCTATCACACGTTTTCACGATTCATTGATAATTCTAGCTTTTTTGTACGAAAGTGGCCGATTTGTGGGATGCAAATAGGGAAATTCATTCAAACTGAAATTTTTCCCCCAAAACAATGAAATACCCAAAATTTGGGGTTTGGGACGAAAATAACGAAAACACGTAGAACAAACAATATTTTTGGCATGATTTTGTACATATATTCGTAAGCTTGGTCGTCAATAGCAGTTTTTCGGGTGAAAAAAGTGTAGTTTCCCTCAATAAGAAATGTACATTCAAATATAGCACGTTTTAACGTTTTGTGTCATAGTTAACGCAAATGCGTTTCTATCACACATATTCCCGATTCATTGAGAATTTCAGCTTTTGTACTTAAGTGGCCAATTGGTTGGATGCAAATAGAGCAATTCATTCAAACTGAATTTTTTGACCCAAAACAATAAAATATCGCAAAGTTAGAGGTTTGGGACGAAAATTACGAAAACACGTAGAACAAACAAAATTTCTGACACGATTTTGTACGTATATTCGTAAGCTTGGTCGTCAATGGCAATCTTTCGGGTGAAAAGTGTTTAGTTTGCCTCAATTTTAGTAAGAAATGTTAGTTCAAATAAAGCACGTTTTGACGTTTTGTGTCATAATTAACGGAAATACGTTTTCTGTTACACATTTTCACGATTCATAGATAATTCCAGCTTTTTTGTACGAAAGTGGCAAATTTGTTGGATGCAAATAGAACAATTCATTCAAACTGAATTTTTTTGACCCAAAACAATGTGACATCGCAAAATTAGAAGGTTTGGGACAAAAATTACGAAAACACGTAAAGAACAAACAATATTGTTGACAAGATTTTGTACATATATTCGTAAGCTTGGTCGTAAATGGCAGTTTCTCGGGTGAAGAGTGTGTAGTTTCCCCCATTATTTGTAAGAAATGTTCGTTCAAATATAGCACGTTTTGACTTTTTATGTCAAAATAAACGCAAATGCGTTTCTATCACACGTTTTCACGATTCATTGATAATTCTAGCTTTTTTGTACGAAAGTGGCCGATTTGTGGGATGCAAATAGGGAAATTCATTCAAACTGAAATTTTTCCCCCAAAACAATGAAATACCCAAAATTTGGGGTTTGGGACGAAAATAACGAAAACACGTAGAACAAACAATATTTTTGGCATGATTTTGTACATATATTCGTAAGCTTGGTCGTCAATAGCAGTTTTTCGGGTGAAAAAAGTGTAGTTTCCCTCAATAAGAAATGTACATTCAAATATAGCACGTTTTAACGTTTTGTGTCATAGTTAACGCAAATGCGTTTCTATCACACATATTCCCGATTCATTGAGAATTTCAGCTTTTTGTACTTAAGTGGCCAATTGGTTGGATGCAAATAGAGCAATTCATTCAAACTGAATTTTTTGACCCAAAACAATAAAATATCGCAAAGTTAGAGGTTTGGGACGAAAATTACGAAAACACGTAGAACAAACAAAATTTCTGACACGATTTTGTACGTATATTCGTAAGCTTGGTCGTCAATGGCAATCTTTCGGGTGAAAAGTGTTTAGTTTGCCTCAATTTTAGTAAGAAATGTTAGTTCAAATAAAGCACGTTTTGACGTTTTGTGTCATAATTAACGGAAATACGTTTCTGTTACACATTTTCACGATTCATAGATAATTCCAGCTTTTTTGTACGAAAGTGGCAAATTTGTTGGATGCAAATAGAACAATTCATTCAAACTGAATTTTTTTGACCCAAAACAATGTGACATCGCAAAATTAGAAGGTTTGGGACAAAAATTACGAAAACACGTAAAGAACAAACAATATTGTTGACAAGATTTTGTACATATATTCGTAAGCTTGGTCGTAAATGGCAGTTTCTCGGGTGAAGAGTGTGTAGTTTCCCCCATTATTTGTAAGAAATGTTCGTTCAAATATAGCACGTTTTGACTTTTTATGTCAAAATAAACGCAAATGCGTTTCTATCACACGTTTTCACGATTCATTGATAATTCTAGCTTTTTTGTACGAAAGTGGCCGATTTGTGGGATGCAAATAGGGAAATTCATTCAAACTGAAATTTTTCCCCCAAAACAATGAAATACCCAAAATTTGGGGTTTGGGACGAAAATAACGAAAACACGTAGAACAAACAATATTTTTGGCATGATTTTGTACATATATTCGTAAGCTTGGTCGTCAATAGCAGTTTTTCGGGTGAAAAAAGTGTAGTTTCCCTCAATAAGAAATGTACATTCAAATATAGCACGTTTTAACGTTTTGTGTCATAGTTAACGCAAATGCGTTTCTATCACACATATTCCCGATTCATTGAGAATTTCAGCTTTTTGTACTTAAGTGGCCAATTGGTTGGATGCAAATAGAGCAATTCATTCAAACTGAATTTTTTGACCCAAAACAATAAAATATCGCAAAGTTAGAGGTTTGGGACGAAAATTACGAAAACACGTAGAACAAACAAAATTTCTGACACGATTTTGTACGTATATTCGTAAGCTTGGTCGTCAATGGCAATCTTTCGGGTGAAAAGTGTTTCCCTCAATTTTAGTAAGAAATGTTAGTTCAAATAAAGCACGTTTTGACGTTTTGTGTCATAATTTACGGAAATACGTTTCTGTTACACATTTTCACGATTCATAGATAATTCCAGCTTTTTTGTACGAAAGTGGCAAATTTGTTGGATGCAAATAGAACAATTCATTCAAACTGAATTTTTTTGACCCAAAACAATGTGACATCGCAAAATTAGAAGGTTTGGGACAAAAATTACGAAAACACGTAAAGAACAAACATTATTGTTGACAAGATTTTGTACATATATTCGTAAGCTTGGTCGTAAATGGCAGTTTCTCGGGTGAAGAGTGTGTAGTTTCCCCCATTATTTGTAAGAAATGTTCGTTCAAATATAGCACGTTTTGACTTTTTATGTCAAAATAAACGCAAATGCGTTTCTATCACACGTTTTCACGATTCATTGATAATTCTAGCTGTTTTATACGAAAGTGGCCGATTTGTGGGATGCAAATGGAAAAATTCATTTGAACTGAAATTTTTTGACCCAAATCAATTAAATATCCCAAAATTTGAGGTATGGGACGAAAATTTCGAAAACACCTAGATCAAAAAATATTTTTGACATGATTTTGTACATATATTCGTAAGCTTGGTTGTCAATGGCAGTTTTTTTTGGGTGAAAAGTGTGCAGTTTCTTCCGCCAATTACTAAGAAATGTTCGTTCAAATATAGCACGTTTTGACTTTTTATGTTAAAATTAACGCAAATGCGTTTCTATCACACGTTTTCACGATTCATTGATAAGTGAAGATTGTTTGTATGAAAGTGGCCGATTTTTAGATGCAAATAGAAAAAATAATTCAAACAGAATTTTTTGACCCAAAACAATGAAATATTGCAAAATTAGAGGTTTGGGACAAAAATTACGAAAATACAGAACAATTTATATTTCTGACATGATTTTGTACATATATTCGTAAGCTTAGTTGTCAATGACAATTTTTCGGGTGAAAAATGTTTAGTTTCCCTGTTCAATTTTTTCAATTTTAGTAAGAAATGTTAGTTCAAATAAAGCACGTTTTGACGTCTTGTGTCATAATTAACGCAAATACGTTTCTGTCACACATTTTGACGATTCATTGATAATTCCAGCTTTTTTGTACGAAAGTGGCCGATTTGTTGGATGCAAATAGAACAATTCATTCAAGCAGCATTTTTTCACCCAAAACAATGGTATATCGCAAAATTAGAGGGTTTGGGACGAAAATTACGAAAACACGTAGAAACAAACAATATTTCTGACATGATTTTGTACATATATTCGTAAGCTTGGTCGTCAATGGCAGTTTTTTTGGGTGAAACGTGTGTAGTTTTCCCCATTATTTGTAAGAAATGTTCGTCTAAATATACCACGTTTTGACTTTTTATGTCAAAATTAACGCAAATGCGTTTTTATCACACGTTTTCACGAATCATTGATAATTCTAGCTTTTTTGTACGAAAGTGGCCGATTTGTGGGATGCAAATAGGGAAATTCATTCAAACTGAAATTTTTCCCCCAAAACAATGAAATATCCCAAAATTTGGGGTTTGGGACAAAAATTACGAAAACACGTAGAACAAACAATATTTTTGGCATGATTTTGTACATATATTCGTAAGCTTGGTCGTCAATAGCAGTTTTTCGGGTGAAAAAAGTGTAGTTTCCCTCAATAAGAAATGTACATTCAAATATAGCACGTTTTAACGTTTTGTGTCATAGTTAACGCAAATGCGTTTCTATCACACATATTCCCGATTCATTGAGAATTTCAGCTTTTTGTACTTAAGTGGCCAATTGGTTGGATGCAAATAGAGCAATTCATTCAAACTGAATTTTTTGACCCAAAACAATAAAATATCGCAAAGTTAGAGGTTTGGGACGAAAATTACGAAAACACGTAGAACAAACAAAATTTCTGACACGATTTTGTACGTATATTCGTAAGCTTGGTCGTCAATGGCAATCTTTCGGGTGAAAAGTGTTTCCCTCAATTTTAGTAAGAAATGTTAGTTCAAATAAAGCACGTTTTGACGTTTTGTGTCATAATTAACGGAAATACGTTTCTGTTACACATTTTCACGATTCATAGATAATTCCAGCTTTTTTGTACGAAAGTGGCAAATTTGTTGGATACAAATAGAACAATTCATTCAAACTGAATTTTTTTGACCCAAAACAATGTGACATCGCAAAATTAGAAGGTTTGGGACAAAAATTACGAAAACACGTAAAGAACAAACATTATTGTTGACAAGATTTTGTACATATATTCGTAAGCTTGGTCGTAAATGGCAGTTTCTCGGGTGAAGAGTGTGTAGTTTCCCCCATTATTTGTAAGAAATGTTCGTTCAAATATAGCACGTTTTGACTTTTTATGTCAAAATAAACGCAAATGCGTTTCTATCACACGTTTTCACGATTCATTGATAATTCTAGCTGTTTTATACGAAAGTGGCCGATTTGTGGGATGCAAATGGAAAAATTCATTTGAACTGAAATTTTTTGACCCAAATCAATTAAATATCCCAAAATTTGAGGTATGGGACGAAAATTTCGAAGACACCTAGATCAAAAAATATTTTTGACATGATTTTGTACATATATTCGATAGCTTGGTTGTCAATGGCAGTTTTTTTGGGTGAAAAGTGTGTAGTTTCTTCCGCCAATTACTAAGAAATGTTCGTTCAAATATAGCACGTTTTGACTTTTTATGTTAAAATTAACGCAAATGCGTTTCTATCACACGTTTTCACGATTCATTGATAAGTGAAGATTGTTTGTATGAAAGTGGCCGATTTTTAGATGCAAATAGAAAAAATAATTCAAACAGAATTTTTTGACCCAAAACAATGAAATATTGCAAAATTAGAGGTTTGGGACAAAAATTACGAAAATACAGAACAATTTATATTTCTGACATGATTTTGTACATATATTCGTAAGCTTAGTTGTCAATGACAATTTTTCGGGTGAAAAATGTTTAGTTTCCCTGTTCAATTTTTTCAATTTTAGTGTTAGTTCAAATAAAGCACGTTTTGACGTCTTGTGTCATAATTAACGCAAATACGTTTCTGTCACACATTTTGATGATTCATTGATAATTCCAGCTTTTTTGTACGAAAGTTGCCGATTTGTTGGATGCAAATAGAACAATTCATTCAAGCAGCATTTTTTCACCCAAAACAATGGTATATCGCAAAATTAGAGGGTTTGGGACGAAAATTACGAAAACACGTAGAAACAAACAATATTTCTGACATGATTTTGTACATATATTCGTAAGCTTGGTCGTCAATGGCAGTTTTTTTGGGTGAAACGTGTGTAGTTTTCCCCATTATTTGTAAGAAATGTTCGTCTAAATATACCACGTTTTGACTTTTTATGTCAAAATTAACGCAAATGCGTTTTTATCACACGTTTTCACGAATCATTGATAATTCTAGCTTTTTTGTACGAAAGTGGCCGATTTGTGGGATGCAAATAGGGAAATTCATTCAAACTGAAATTTTTCCCCCAAAACAATGAAATATCCCAAAATTTGGGGTTTGGGACAAAAATTACGAAAACACGTAGAACAAACAATATTTTTGGCATGATTTTGTACATATATTCGTAAGCTTGGTCGTCAATAGCAGTTTTTCGGGTGAAAAAAGTGTAGTTTCCCTCAATAAGAAATGTACATTCAAATATAGCACGTTTTAACGTTTTGTGTCATAGTTAACGCAAATGCGTTTCTATCACACATATTCCCGATTCATTGAGAATTTCAGCTTTTTGTACTTAAGTGGCCAATTGGTTGGATGCAAATAGAGCAATTCATTCAAACTGAATTTTTTGACCCAAAACAATAAAATATCGCAAAGATAGAGGTTTGGGACGAAAATTACGAAAACACGTAGAACAAACAAAATTTCTGACACGATTTTGTACGTATATTCGTAAGCTTGGTCGTCAATGGCAATCTTTCGGGTGAAAAGTGTTTCCCTCAATTTTAGTAAGAAATGTTAGTTCAAATAAAGCACGTTTTGACGTTTTGTGTCATAATTAACGGAAATACGTTTCTGTTACACATTTTCACGATTCATAGATAATTCCAGCTTTTTTGTACGAAAGTGGCAAATTTGTTGGATGCAAATAGAACAATTCATTCAAACTGAATTTTTTTGACCCAAAACAATGTGACATCGCAAAATTAGAAGGTTTGGGACAAAAATTACGAAAACACGTAAAGAACAAACAATATTGTTGACAAGATTTTGTACATATATTCGTAAGCTTGGTCGTAAATGGCAGTTTCTCGGGTGAAGAGTGTGTAGTTTCCCCCATTATTTGTAAGAAATGTTCGTTCAAATATAGCACGTTTTGACTTTTTATGTCAAAATAAACGCAAATGCGTTTCTATCACACGTTTTCACGATTCATTGATAATTCTAGCTGTTTTATACGAAAGTGGCCGATTTGTGGGATGCAAATGGAAAAATTCATTTGAACTGAAATTTTTTGACCCAAATCAATTAAATATCCCAAAATTTGAGGTATGGGACGAAAATTTCGAAAACACCTAGATCAAAAAATATTTTTGACATGATTTTGTACATATATTCGTAAGCTTGGTTGTCAATGGCAGTTTTTTTTGGGTGAAAAGTGTGTAGTTTCTTCCGCCAATTACTAAGAAATATTCGTTCAAATATAGCACGTTTTGACTTTTTATGTTAAAATTAACGCAAATGCGTTTCTATCACACGTTTTCACGATTCATTGATAATTGAAGATTGTTTGTATGAAAGTGGCCGATTTTTAGATGCAAATAGAAAAAATAATTCAAACAGAATTTTTTGACCCAAAACAATGAAATATCGCAAAATTAGAGGTTTGGGACAAAAATTACGAAAATACAGAACAATTTATATTTCTGACATGATTTTGTACATATATTCGTAAGCTTAGTTGTCAATGGCAATTTTTCGGGTGAAAAATGTTTAGTTTCCCTGTTCAATTTTTTCAATTTTAGTAAGAAATGTTAGTTCAAATAAAGCACGTTTTGACGTCTTGTGTCATAATTAACGCAAATACGTTTCTGTCACACATTTTGACGATTCATTGATAATTCCAGCTTTTTTGTACGAAAGTGGCCGATTTGTTGGATGCAAATAGAACAATTCATTCAAGCAGCATTTTTTCACCCAAAACAATGGTATATCGCAAAATTAGAGGGTTTGGGACGAAAATTACGAAAACACGTAGAAACAAACAATATTTCTGACATGATTTTGTACATATATTCGTAAGCTTGGTCGTCAATGGCAGTTTTTTTGGGTGAAACGTGTGTAGTTTTCCCCATTATTTGTAAGAAATGTTCGTCTAAATATACCACGTTTTGACTTTTTATGTCAAAATTAACGCAAATGCGTTTTTATCACACGTTTTCACGAATCATTGATAATTCTAGCTTTTTTGTACGAAAGTGGCCGATTTGTGGGATGCAAATAGGGAAATTCATTCAAACTGAAATTTTTCCCCCAAAACAATGAAATATCCCAAAATTTGGGGTTTGGGACAAAAATTACGAAAACACGTAGAACAAACAATATTTTTGGCATGATTTTGTACATATATTCGTAAGCTTGGTCGTCAATAGCAGTTTTTCGGGTGAAAAAAGTGTAGTTTCCCTCAATAAGAAATGTACATTCAAATATAGCACGTTTTAACGTTTTGTGTCATAGTTAACGCAAATGCGTTTCTATCACACATATTCCCGATTCATTGAGAATTTCAGCTTTTTGTACTTAAGTGGCCAATTGGTTGGATGCAAATAGAGCAATTCATTCAAACTGAATTTTTTGACCCAAAACAATAAAATATCGCAAAGATAGAGGTTTGGGACGAAAATTACGAAAACACGTAGAACAAACAAAATTTCTGACACGATTTTGTACGTATATTCGTAAGCTTGGTCGTCAATGGCAATCTTTCGGGTGAAAAGTGTTTCCCTCAATTTTAGTAAGAAATGTTAGTTCAAATAAAGCACGTTTTGACGTTTTGTGTCATAATTAACGGAAATACGTTTCTGTTACACATTTTCACGATTCATAGATAATTCCAGCTTTTTTGTACGAAAGTGGCAAATTTGTTGGATGCAAATAGAACAATTCATTCAAACTGAATTTGCTTAGTTGTCAATGGCAATTTTTCGGGTGAAAAATGTTTAGTTTCCCTGTTCAATTTTTTCAATTTTAGTGTTAGTTCAAATAAAGCACGTTTTGACGTCTTGTGTCATAATTAACGCAAATACGTTTCTGTCACACATTTTGACGATTCATTGATAATTCCAGCTTTTTTGTACGAAAGTGGCCGATTTGTTGGATGCAAATAGAACAATTCATTCAAGCAGCATTTTTTCACCCAAAACAATGGTATATCGCAAAATTAGAGGGTTCGGGACGAAAATTACGAAAACACGTAGAAACAAACAATATTTCTGGCAAGATTTTGTACATATATTCGTAAGCTTGGTCGTCAATAGCAGTTTTTCGGGTGAAAAAAGTGTAGTTTCCCTCAATAAGAAATGTACATTCAAATATAGCACGTTTTAACGTTTTGTGTCATAGTTAACGCAAATGCGTTTCTATCACACATATTCCCGATTCATTGAGAATTTCAGCTTTTTGTACTTAAGTGGCCAATTGGTTGGATGCAAATAGAGCAATTCATTCAAACTGAATTTTTTGACCCAAAACAATAAAATATCGCAAAGATAGAGGTTTGGGACGAAAATTACGAAAACACGTAGAACAAACAAAATTTCTGACACGATTTTGTACGTATATTCGTAAGCTTGGTCGTCAATGGCAATCTTTCGGGTGAAAAGTGTTTCCCTCAATTTTAGTAAGAAATGTTAGTTCAAATAAAGCACGTTTTGACGTTTTGTGTCATAATTAACGGAAATACGTTTCTGTTACACATTTTCACGATTCATTGATAATTCCAGCTTTTTTGTACGAAAGTGGCAAATTTGTTGGATGCAAATAGAACAATTCATTCAAACTGAATTTTTTTGACCCAAAACAATGTGACATCGCAAAATTAGAAGGTTTGGGACAAAAATTACGAAAACACGTAAAGAACAAACAATATTGTTGACAAGATTTTGTACATATATTCGTAAGCTTGGTCGTAAATGGCAGTTTCTCGGGTGAAGAGTGTGTAGTTTCCCCCATTATTTGTAAGAAATGTTCGTTCAAATATAGCACGTTTTGACTTTTTATGTCAAAATAAACGCAAATGCGTTTCTATCACACGTTTTCACGATTCATTGATAATTCTAGCTGTTTTATACGAAAGTGGCCGATTTGTGGGATGCAAATGGAAAAATTCATTTGAACTGAAATTTTTTGACCCAAATCAATTAAATATCCCAAAATTTGAGGTATGGGACGAAAATTTCGAAAACACCTAGATCAAAAAATATTTTTGACATGATTTTGTACATATATTCGTAAGCTTGGTTGTCAATGGCAGTTTTTTTTGGGTGAAAAGTGTGTAGTTTCTTCCGCCAATTACTAAGAAATATTCGTTCAAATATAGCACGTTTTGACTTTTTATGTTAAAATTAACGCAAATGCGTTTCTATCACACGTTTTCACGATTCATTGATAATTGAAGATTGTTTGTATGAAAGTGGCCGATTTTTAGATGCAAATAGAAAAAATAATTCAAACAGAATTTTTTGACCCAAAACAATGAAATATCGCAAAATTAGAGGTTTGGGACAAAAATTACGAAAATACAGAACAATTTATATTTCTGACATGATTTTGTACATATATTCGTAAGCTTAGTTGTCAATGGCAATTTTTCGGGTGAAAAATGTTTAGTTTCCCTGTTCAATTTTTTCAATTTTAGTAAGAAATGTTAGTTCAAATAAAGCACGTTTTGACGTCTTGTGTCATAATTAACGCAAATACGTTTCTGTCACACATTTTGGCGATTCATTGATAATTCCAGCTTTTTTGTACGAAAGTGGCCGATTTGTTGGATGCAAATAGAACAATTCATTCAAGCAGCATTTTTTCACCCAAAACAATGGTATATCGCAAAATTAGAGGGTTTGGGACGAAAATTACGAAAACACGTAGAAACAAACAATATTTCTGACATGATTTTGTACATATATTCGTAAGCTTGGTCGTCAATGGCAGTTTTTTTGGGTGAAACGTGTGTAGTTTTCCCCATTATTTGTAAGAAATGTTCGTCTAAATATACCACGTTTTGACTTTTTATGTCAAAATTAACGCAAATGCGTTTTCATCACACGTTTTCACGAATCATTGATAATTCTAGCTTTTTTGTACGAAAGTGGCCGATTTGTGGGATGCAAATTCATTCAAACTGAAATTTTTCCCCCAAAACAATGAAATATCCCAAAATTTGGGGTTTGGGACAAAAATTACGAAAACACGTAGAACAAACAATATTTTTGGCATGATTTTGTACATATATTCGTAAGCTTGGTCGTCAATAGCAGTTTTTCGGGTGAAAAAAGTGTAGTTTCCCTCAATAAGAAATGTACATTCAAATATAGCACGTTTTAACGTTTTGTGTCATAGTTAACGCAAATGCGTTTCTATCACACATATTCCCGATTCATTGAGAATTTCAGCTTTTTGTACTTAAGTGGCCAATTGGTTGGATGCAAATAGAGCAATTCATTCAAACTGAATTTTTTGACCCAAAACAATAAAATATCGCAAAGATAGAGGTTTGGGACGAAAATTACGAAAACACGTAGAACAAACAAAATTTCTGACACGATTTTGTACGTATATTCGTAAGCTTGGTCGTCAATGGCAATCTTTCGGGTGAAAAGTGTTTCCCTCAATTTTAGTAAGAAATGTTAGTTCAAATAAAGCACGTTTTGACGTTTTGTGTCATAATTAACGGAAATACGTTTCTGTTACACATTTTCACGATTCATAGATAATTCCAGCTTTTTTGTACGAAAGTGGCAAATTTGTTGGATGCAAATAGAACAATTCATTCAAACTGAATTTTTTTGACCCAAAACAATGTGACATCGCAAAATTAGAAGGTTTGGGACAAAAATTACGAAAACACGTAAAGAACAAACAATATTGTTGACAAGATTTTGTACATATATTCGTAAGCTTGGTCGTAAATGGCAGTTTCTCGGGTGAAGAGTGTGTAGTTTCCCCCATTATTTGTAAGAAATGTTCGTTCAAATATAGCACGTTTTGACTTTTTATGTCAAAATAAACGCAAATGCGTTTCTATCACACGTTTTCACGATTCATTGATAATTCTAGCTGTTTTATACGAAAGTGGCCGATTTGTGGGATGCAAATGGAAAAATTCATTTGAACTGAAATTTTTTGACCCAAATCAATTAAATATCCCAAAATTTGAGGTATGGGACGAAAATTTCGAAAACACCTAGATCAAAAAATATTTTTGACATGATTTTGTACATATATTCGTAAGCTTGGTTGTCAATGGCAGTTTTTTTGGGTGAAAAGTGTGTAGTTTCTTCCGCCAATTACTAAGAAATATTCGTTCAAATATAGCACGTTTTGACTTTTTATGTTAAAATTAACGCAAATGCGTTTCTATCACACGTTTTCACGATTCATTGATAATTGAAGATTGTTTGTATGAAAGTGGCCGATTTTTAGATGCAAATAGAAAAAATAATTCAAACAGAATTTTTTGACCCAAAACAATGAAATATCGCAAAATTAGAGGTTTGGGACAAAAATTACGAAAATACAGAACAATTTATATTTCTGACATGATTTTGTACATATATTCGTAAGCTTAGTTGTCAATGGCAATTTTTCGGGTGAAAAATGTTTAGTTTCCCTGTTCAATTTTTTCAATTTTAGTAAGAAATGTTAGTTCAAATAAAGCACGTTTTGACGTCTTGTGTCATAATTAACGCAAATACAAATAGAACAATTCATTCAAACTGAAATTTTTTGACCCAAAACAATGTTGTATCGCAAAATTAGAGGGTTTGGGACAAAAAATATGAAAACACGTAGAACAAACAATATTTCTGACATGATTTGTACATATATTCGTAAGCTTGGTCGTCAATGGCAGTTTTTCGGGTGAAAAGTGTGTAGTTTCCCCCATTATTTGTAAGAAATGTTGGTCCAAATATACCACGTTTTGACTTTTTATGTCAATATTAACGCAAATGCGGTTTTATCACACGTTTTCACGATTCATTGATAATTCCTGCTTTTTTGTACTATTCTTGCTTTTTTGTAAATTTTAATTCCCAGTATACAATGTTTGTTGTGTACTCTTAGATATAATGAGGTGCATGGCCGCGCGGTAACGCATTGGACTTCCGTGCAGAAGGTCGTGTGTTCGAACCCCGAGCTTCTTCTTTAGAATGACACAGATATATTTTTCCACCTAGTATTCGGGGGTAAAAGGACACGAATGACTTCGGTTATATCTATTCTTTGTAATAAAGACAAAAATATGCCAGTGTGCTGTCTCATTTCAGGTGTGTCATCGGATCCAGTACAGCGGCGTGACCAATGAGTTTGCTGGTGAGCAACGGCTCACTCACTTAATAAACAAACTTCACGGCACAGCTTCGCTTTCCAACTGAATTGACATTGGAAATGCGAGGGGATCTTCGACTACGAGCTCCAACAACGACGACGACGACACTTAGATATTCTTGGCGAAAAGTGGGTTACCAAAAAGTAAGTTAGCGTCACCAAACTGCTGCATCACGTCTATTGATCCTTCGAGCATTATAACTTAGTCGTGATGAAGTCTTTCACACAACCGTTACATATCTTCACTGACTGCGTTTCCCCTTAACATATGCACCAGACGTCCAAGACTGTAAGGATTAAAGTTACGGCTTACCTGGAATGAGGTTGGCGATGAAAGTGAAGGGCAGACATAGGACGTTGACAAGCAGGTCTGCACAGGCCAGGTTCACGATAAACAGGTTGGTAGGCGACCTCATCCTAGGAGAGCGGACCACCACAGCTACCACGAAGCCATTGCCAACGAGACCCAAGCCGAATACTGCACTGTAGGCGAGGCTGTAAAATTTATAAATAAATTACATAACTTCATTTTAAATAATATACTATATTGGATGGGTTTCTTGGCATGCAGCATTTTAATAATCAACTTGCTTTGGAATTCTTTTTTTATATATATCACATTTTTCTCTGTTGTTTATAGTTAAGGCATTAACGTTGTGGAGGTTTAAAGACATTGTAATTTATTTTAACAAACACTGTTTATTCCACTTTTTTTTTATTTTTTTTTTTTTTTTTTTTTTTTTTTTTTTATGACGGTATAACCCTACCGGTTTCAAGGCTTTCACCTCATCTTCAGGGGAGCGTAAACAAGACTTGTTTACGCTCCCCTGAAGATGAGGTGAAAGCCTTGAAACCGGTAGGGTTATACCGTCATAAAAAAAAAAAAAAAAAAAAAAGTGGAATAAACAGTGTTTGTTAAAATAAATTACAAACATTTTTCTCTCTTTTACTTTTGTACAGACGACAGACCAACTTTTTTAAATATGAAACAAACATAAAATTACTTGTTTTTTTTCTGTCTTGATTTTCATATATTTAATATACATATTTTATATACAATATTTATCATGTAAAAAAAATCAAGAGTGAAGTTTAGTAGTTATGATATAATATCCTATAGATATTTTGACAAGCTTTTTGTATAGGTGTATACAATTTTGGTATCTTTAAAATATGTACACCAATTCCCTGTCGGATTGGGCAGATATGAGAGAATTCCTAATTTACTTATAACGACATACTTATTTCGCCTCTTTTACGTTGATACATTTTCTCACACAACTCCTCGGTTTTTCTTTAAATCAGCCTTTTTCTCACGTTTGATTCTTCGAAATTTCCTTGACTTTTCAATCACATTTTTCGCGTTCTTTATCAATCACGATTGACTCTTGTTCGCATTATCGATTGTTTTTTTAACATAATTCGGTTTAATCAATTAGATAGGAAATTCATATATATGTATTTTTATGTCAAGAATCTGAACCATATTAAGGGAACAAGTATTTAATGATAAAATGTATGAACATAATAAAAAAAATTAACATTATCACTCTTGCCCGATTAAAAGAGAAGTACAGCTTTTAATGACTGTATTGATGCGTTATTTTTTATAAAGATAATGAAGATATTACAAATAACCTATTACAATATTAACACTCATTTGTAGCCATGTGATCGGCCATGTACAATTTTTTTTAGCAATGGTCGATTAATGTACAGTACCCGGCGGTAAGTAATACACATCGGGCGTAAGAAACAGACTCGCGGCCATAATTGGCTAACTTCGGTTTTGTAGAGCGTCGTCTCGTGTCATTCATACATGTGTTCCGTCGCGATTTGTTAGTCGTTGTCCAGCGTTCTAGGGTGGGGTATGAATGACAGAGACGACGCTCTACAAAACTGAAGTTAGCCGATTATGGCCGACAGTCTTCTTCTTAAGCCCGATATGTATTACTTACCATACTCTTTTAAAAAAATTAAAAACGGACGAAAATCGTACAAACTATTACTGACAACGCGAGCTTGGACGTATTTAATCATATGCGGTTGTATGAACTAAACCTCTAAAACAAGTTAGTGTAGCTTTCAGCACTAGATCACCAGTTTAATAAGAACAGAGTCCAGTGTTGAAATATATTATATTATACATTAAAACAGTTTTAAATTGGGATGTAGCGAAATTTCGAATGCTAACAATTGAAATCAGATTTTTGTTATCTCGGGTCCAGAATAAATAAAATATATTTTTAAGGGATACTTTCAGGATAAATACAAAGCTCCCTGAAATATAAAGCGAATAAAATGCTGAGAAAGACGAACTTTTTTGTAATTCGTTTCGATAGTTTATTCAATTTTTTTTTTGAAAACCAGTCTTTCAGTTAAATTTTATGAATTCAATTTTTACAAACTTTTCATTATCTTAAGGCAAACGATAAACATAAGTCACATTCTGTATTAAGTTAATTCTATTAGTTGAAGCAAGTGTTTAGTAATTTAATATTTTTCGCTTAATAAAAGCTAGTTTTCTAATATGAATTAACAAGAAAGTTGTGATACGAAAATATCTAAGTTGTCGTTCTTACGAGACTTACACTGAGTGGATAATCTGAAAATTGTTTAAAGGTCAGGAGGTCAAGAAGTTTCAAAGGCAATTTGATGACATACGGACATATTTTAGTATTCCATAAAATATTTAAGCTGATTCAATGTATGAATTAGATAACATAACAAACAAAGTCAAAGTATGTAAAAATAATGGTGTATAATTTCATGAGACGCTGACGTGAAAACGATAGTTAAGAAGCCAAAAAACGTACGCTGAAAATAATACAGTACGTTGATGACTGCCTGAAAACTAAGGCAAAGGTGTACTAAATACTTATATACTAAGTAGACAGGAATAGAGATAGCTTAAGACGACATGTTGGAACGAATGGACTGAGAAAATTTGGCAAAAATCTACTAAGTGTGAGCCATAGTAGAGGAAGAGCTAATTCAGAGTTGTTGGAAGACTTATAGAGGAAAAAAAGACGTGTATTACGTTAGAAAAGTCTTGTGGTCTGTCCTTTCTGCCTATCTCTACAAATAATGGTGTGATAATATGCGAATTCAATATTTTTTCATAATAAAATTATCATGATGATGGTCTAATGGTAAAAATGCTTACTATGTAATCTTGCGTCCCAGATAAATTCCAAATTGGATACGGAGAAAGATAGAGTTGTAAAATACTTAATAATATATAAACCTATGGGTGACTAATTAATTAAGGGTGGAGGAAAAGAGGATTGAAGGAACATTGAAAGATGCGTGATAGAGGGAAATGTATGATAGTTAGAAGGTTGAGTATAATAAAATCTAAGAATGTAAAAGAAGCAAAAAATGTGTGCAGGAATAAAAAAAACATGAAAAACTTATGATACTTAAGAAATCTGGATATTAAGTTTGATCTTGGATAAATCGTGTTTTCGCACGTGTGGAGAAAGATAGAGAATGGTTTAACAATGTAAGAATTCGTAAGTTGTAATGTCTCGATCACATAATGAGAGGCTGAATACTTTATATAACACAATCGATCAATCTTTGAAAACTAAATTTACATTACAGTTCTGAGTTGTACGAGTAGTTAAAAATGTGAAAATTTTCAGTATGTTGGTTAGCCTGCAACAGGAAAGAGCTTTTCAAGGAGAAAAAATGTCTGACGGGAAACAGCAAACATTCTAAACCTAATTCATCGTTGGTGACCACCGCCTTTTATAAGTGGCTCATTGAACCGAAAGCATTTTGTTTTGTACACTTCTCTTTCTTGTAATTTATTTTTATCAAACACTGTTTATTCCACTTTTTTGTAACGGTATAACCTATCCGGTTTCAAGGCTTTCCCCTCATCTTCAGGGGAGCACAAACAAGACTTATCTTTATTGTATTACAGTTTCATTGTACGAGTATGCAGATTAACTTGGCGGGTGTATTATTGACATATGATAATTTCTTTCAACTGACTAGAAAGATTTTAAAGAAACTTTATGTGAAAAAGAAACTGGAATCGTATATTTAAAAATCTGGATTCCAAAACGAATTAAACTACCCCCATCCCCCAGGTCAGAAGATAGCCGTTTTACCAACTACACTACGTAGACTAGGGACAAGGAGGCTCACAAACAAAAGTTGAACATTTGTTGTAAAGGTTTACTGTAAAAGTAATTTAACATTCACAAATTTTTATTTAATGATTTGCAGTAAAGGTTTGCTGTAAAAGTACTTCAATATTGAATTGAATTAGAACGAATTAGTATAATACATCAAGTATAGATCCTTTAGAATGTCAGTAAAATGACAAAGAAATCGTTTTTGAAAATCCCCATCCATCGGTTTTTCAGTTGCACGCTTTCATAGCTTGGTTTATTTGTCTGCTTTGCAAATGCGGGGTGCATTAACAGACACAAAGGCTGCCTGCATTTTCGTGCAGACTTTAAAAAGTAAAATAAAGGCGAGGCAAGCAAATATTTAAAATGGCTGATTTAATTTTCTTAGCAGACAGCGGGGTGTAATATTGCATTGTTGGCGACACCCGTCGCCAGATTTGAGAATATAAATTATGTGACATCTTTTTCTTTTCCTCGGATTGTGTTTAAGTATTTTCACGTTCTCGAGATTGTTGTTTTATTTTTTCTTCCTTGTTCTGCCTTGAAAAAGGGAAGGAAATTTTAAATAATCTTGTGAAAAAAAAAGTTTATTTTGTGACTAAATATTAATGCACTCTTGGTTTTGTTGAAAGGTTATTTGGGTTCATTAAACTATTCTTATATTTTTTTCTCCTTTTGAATATTTTCAAAGATATAACAGGTTTATTTTTACATTTGACAAACTATTCTTATATTTTTTTCTCCTTTTGAATATTTTCAAAGTTATAACAGGTTTATTTTTACATTTGACAAACTATTCTTATATTTTTGGTCTTCTTCTTGCCGTAGATTTTTTATCTGTTTTTTTTTTACATTGTTGGTTGGCTTCCTATGGGGAAGCCATGAGAAACATTACGGGGAATCTGGTTGTCATTTATTATCTGAATATGATCTCGCCAATAATCTTCTCTGTTTTTCCTATCTTACGATATCTTCGGTTTGACACATTCATCTTATTTCTTATTGTGTCTCTGAGTGTTTTACCAATTATACTCGTATATCGCAAAACTTTCATTTCTGACGTTCTTGAAGCGCCTTTGCTGATGTGGTATCAGCTCTGACTTTAATATAGCATATGCCATTACAAGTCAAACATATGTTTATTAGAACCTCCATTTGATTTATGTTGACATATGATATATGTTACTTATTTTTAAGGTATTCAGATATTATAGAGACTATTCACCAGCTCCCTAATGTCATTAGATAAGTTCTTTTGCTTATTGATATCCCCCCAAGATATTTTTATCAATGCGATTAAAAAGCATTTTATAAATTATAGAACCTCGATTCTTGACATTGGTGACACTGTACTGTGATGTACATTTTAGCTATATTATTGTATGTGCAATTTGTGTTTGATCGGCAAGTTTTACATGAAATTTTGGCACATTTACAATTTTTCCATTTCAAGTTTTTCATTACTGGACATCGATTTTTATTTAGACTTAACGCTGTTAGCGTGAGTCAATTAAAAAAAACTGTCAGAATTGCGGGCAAACAACTCATGAATTTTGCCCCACGATATTGCACCGGTTCACAATTCACTACTAATTCGTATTTTTTTTATAAAACTAACACCGTCATACCGCAGCCACCGTATTCACCAGATGTGCCACCCTGCGACATTTTTCTGTCCCGAAGATGCTGAGAACATTGAAAATTTAAAAATTCAGAGTGCCAATGAATATAGAGAAATATAAGATGATACGATACAATGTATGAACATCAAAACACAAATATGATTCATACAATAATTTGCAGTTAAAAAAGAAGTAAATACGCACAAGTGTACACAACCGGCCAGGGCTCTGAAGGCTCAGAGCCATATAGCTTGCAGGACATGATAACTTAATACGATTCGATGAACACGCTTACATAATTCAACATATTTTCTTTCTTTTTTCGATATATTATATTGTTTTCCAACCCATCAAATTAAGAGATATACTGACAACGGTTACTACAGGAAAAAAACCATGAATTAAAAAATATAAATATATACAAAGCCTCCAGCATGAATAAAACACTAATAAATAGCCAAAGAATGCAACAAAATCACTCTTCATTAAAAAAAAATTCCTTAGGATTAATAGACCATACAAACTTCTAATAAAACATGATACCAGTTGTTCTCTTAACAAACTTGAAGAGAGTCTCGAGAAATTAAGTAAAAATAAGTACTTTAAACATTCCCAATTAGTATGAATCCATTAAAATGAAGACAAATTTAAAAATGCCATTACCATTATTAATCTTGTTGTTGATTGACAATCTGTCAAAATAAAATGCATTAAGTCTACCACGACTCCTTTAAAATCCATAACTAATTGGCTTCAGCTAGAATAGAAGAACTACCCTGATCACCTTTTTTAACACTTTTGTTATGATAAGTTCATGATTGATAACCACCCCATTTAGAGACATCGGAGAACTCTTGTGGAGAAAAGTTTTAGCGTCAGGAGACCTAATAGATTGCTGACAAGAGTAGTTAGTTCTGTCACATTGTTCGATAATTCCCCTCAGTGGACGTTAACATTAGAACGGTACGAAGTTGAAAACTCTTTTATTCACCTAAAAAGAGGTTTGTTTTGGAATATTTTATACATCTATTGTTTTGCTCTTCTTTCATTGCGAAATTGTCACTGAATGGTGCCTCATTTATCATTTAAAAACTTATATGTGTCAGACGTGTCGAGTTTTTTTACAGGTTTAACAACATTTGGAAATATTTTATCAACATTTGGAAAATTTACAGAAAAAGTAAATAAAAAAAATTCGCTTGCAAATATATCGTAAAGTCATTTCTCTACGGGAAAGATAGAACAGATCATAATACATCTTCTTGCAACATACATCTTTAGCTTCTTCTACATCCTCAATTGATAATAATGACATTCGTGTCCTAGTTAGAATGGCAAGACGCATGTCTTCCACCTCGGGGGTTGCGGGTTGAATTCCCGCTGGCACCCAAGTTCTTTTTTCAAGTATTTTAGTCTGCGTTTTACTTAAAGTATCTTTAACATCTTTATGGTATATTGGAAAGATTGCCACATGGTAATAAGCTCGCCTGGTTGTTCTGTGTACAATAAAAGTGTAATACAATGGATCCATGTGCTTTCTCATACATCAAACATTTCTCTGTAACTTTCTACATTTCCCTTCTTTCAAAATATCATTTACTTGATCCATCCATATTTTCCAAGGTCTTCTTACACCACACCTTCCAATAACATTCCACTGTACATTAATTTTGTTTGTCTTTCTTCATTAAATTTCTCTTTATTCTACTTAATTCATTAGTCCTGAGTTCATATTCATCCCTAATTACTCCATTCCGTATTCTATCAAAAATTATCACCCTATGTATTCTTCTCTTTGCAATTTTTTTAAAGATCGTCGTTTTTCAGTGACCTGTGCTAACGATGCAGTCGAAGGGATATTATCATTTTGTAGTTGTTATGTGATTGTCTTCTTTATAGATATGCCTGCTTAAACAAATTGGTGCACTGTGATGATGCTGGTAATCCAAGATGGTAGAAATTAAGAACATATCTGAGAGATACTACTTCAGAGAGGAGCAACACTTTGAGGTCGATCTCATCCAAATATTAAAAAAAATGATTGTTCCAAATTGATCCAACAGGGTGAGATATTATGACAAAACTTGAATCCTTACTGTGACCATAGCATGGAATAGTCTGTTTTTAGGTGCTAAGATATGGTTAGAACTTGCAGATTTTGGAAGCACTTGAAAACAACCCTTTTTGGAAGGTCTTATCTAAATTTATAATTCAACACACTACACTCCACAATATGCACTACACTCCACAATATACACTCCACAACATACCCTACATTCCACAATATACACTACACTCCACAATATACGCTACACTCCACCGAATACGATCACATATCGGAAGATCTATCAAGGTTGTTTCCTAGTTCGTATCCTTGAAAAGTTTTCACCAAATTCAAACATTTAAATATGTGGGATATTTTTTTCAAACATTTAAATATGTGGGAAAATACCCTTTCTAATATCTACCATCTTCCTATTCTAGCACGAAACTCATTTCATTATTTATAATATTTTAAATTTGTCAATATATAAGCGTTAAATGGCATTATATAAATTATTATTTTATAATGCCGTGAATAAATAAGAAAAAAAAACTTATTTTACAATGTCTTTGAGACAAGTGTGCTCTATAAGTGGAGCTATATAAATTTTATTTTATAAATTATGTCTCAAACATTTCTGAAACGTAAAGATTGGTCACTTATAAAATATTGAAAAACGTTTACTCTACTGTAAATGTGAGCTCTAGTAAAACAGATTTTAAAAAAGAAAACATTTCAAGGCCAATAATAAAAAAAAACGCTTTTTATTTTAAAGACGAGTTAGATGAAAATAGAAGTACTTTAAAAGTTTTACTCTGAATTTCAGAAAAACAAGGCTTTTGCGGCGTTGAAAGGTAAACTAAAACTGAAAGGTTCACGTAACGGTAAATACATTCCGTTATTAAATTTCCCCATCGGTTTTGGAAACCTCAGAGTCTAAGTTGGGAACTCCGTAAGAGTACATAAATTCCGAATTCCTCTAATATAGGAGGTCGATCTGTTTTCACATATGAAGCTCAGTTATTTGTATGATGCTTTTGTAAATTTTGGAACTGAAGTCTGACGTAAAATATTTTGAAATAAAAATTAATTGAATTGATTACGAAAAAAATATCCCAGGGTTGGTCTATAATTTTTAATATTACTTTTCTACGTGCAACTGTATTTTAAAAATGCACGACGGTGGAAAGTGAGTTTTACTCGAACTCCAATTGCTCTTAACCAAATGGCTAAATTAACACATCCGAAGACAACATTGTCTCTCAGCTAAGGGTTTTTACACGTTCACATTACTTATATGTATATGTTAATCAGAAAGAACTAAGGATGAAGGCTACAACGCATTTGAAATGTCGGTCGCTATACGAGTCAACACAACACAACAACAACACGGCAACAACTCTAATTTTTTTTTTAAATTAGTGGAAAACACCCGTGAAAATCTTCAAACATACATATGTTCATAAAAAATAATGTTAATCTAGTATAAGTATTGCATATTACTCTATGTGATCCGAAAATGCCAGTAAAGTTAAAAAGAAAGTATACCAAACGATTGTCAGACCCGCACTCCTCTATGGCTCCGAATGCTGGACGATGTATACCTCTTACTCTAGGCATCTAGAAACTGCTGAAATGCGCATGCTAAGATGGTCAGCAGGTGTGTCCCTAAGAGACAAAATAAGAAGCTCACGCATTCGTGGAAGCCTGGGTGTTACAGACATCAACAGCAAGATGGAGGAGAGGCGATTGAGATGGTATGGGCACGTTGGACGCAGAGCACCCGATCACATTGTGAATCAGGAAATCTCCATGGATCTTCCTCGAATAACAACCAGAGGAAGACCAAATAATTCATGGGTGGTGCAAAAAGATAACCTGATGCAGAGGCACGGCCTGGGGGACAAAGTCCGGGATAGAAGATCATACAACCTGAGGACGAGGAGAGCTGACCCCAACAGTCTTCGCAGACAATGAGTGGGGATGGAGCCAGGGAGAGAGAAGTATTGCATATTATAGACAAAGAAAGCGTAACGACGTGACATATTTTATATGAAATGTGAATATAATCGATATGATAATGGGAGGTTTACAAAGTCAATGGGGCACTAAAATACACGTATTTGAACTAAACAGCATCAAAACCTACTAAGAGGAAACTCCAGAACAGTATTTTGATATATGAGTGTGAAACGTGGACGAAGAAAAATATTAAAATGAGCCGAATAAACGCTGTAGTTAGAAGAAAACACCGCATGATAATGTATGACGGAAATCGGAATGAAGTGATTTTGAATAAATGTGAACGTACTGACTGATGTGTTGAGTAAGATAAAGAAGAACATTTGGAAATGGTTTGGACATATAAAACGACTGAATGAAGAAATACTAACAAAACAAATATATTGCGTAAACGTGAGTTAAAGACGTGGTAGTGAAATACCAAGAAAGCATGGTTGGATTAAGTGAGGGATATTTTGAAAGAAGGAAACGTAGAAAGTCAGAGAAATCGAAGCAGTTGTGTGAGATTTATGTACGAGTATGTAACATATATAGGAGAGGCGGAGGATGTGTGAAGAAATAGGAAAGTCTGGGACTTTTTGCCCATCCCTACAGGGAAATATCATCCCTACAGGGCATACGTGGTGGTATATATCATTTCATTACCAGAAATGTGACTAGATCTTAATCTCTTGTCATACAACATGGCAGTGCAATGGCACGACTAATGAACTACTAGGTAGATCCAGAAAGTAAGTGTATTGAGGCTCTCACGACCGAATGGATTTTATTTTCGACATGTTGGCTACACTTCCGTGTAGCCTGACCCTTCCCCTCCGCAACGAGACTGGTTCGAGGTCAGTACGTTGAGAAATGTCGACGCGACAACACGTTTCGTGAAAAATGTCAATCCAATCTCCCGCCAAGTGCGAAATACGCGGCGTCATCCGTTATCTCGCTTGGAAGGGAAAACCTCCGGTTGAGGTTTATAATGAGGTGAAAACTGCATATGGTGATAAAGCTATGAATCGTACGAGTGTGTACAAGTGGTGTCGCGAGCTTAAAAACGGTCACGTCACAACTCTTCACCCTCCGCCAAAAAGTTCAAAACCACAATTTCAGCCAAGAAAATCATGGCATCCGTGTTTTGAGACTATCAAGGCATAATTTTAATTGAGGTGGAGAAGTGGACGGAGGGGTTGGCGGGAAACTACTTTGAGGAAGGCATCAAAAAGTTGATACCCCGCTTCACCACCTGCATTGAGAGGAATAGCGACTATGTCGAAAAATAGAAAAATATGTACTACGGTAACCACGTAATTTTTTTGTTTATATAAAAAAAATTGTAACCTACAAAAATTCAGTACACTTACTTTCTGGATATGCCTCGTATTATGTTTTCCCCGCGTTATGAATGCACTGCACATGTGTTATATATTATAGTAAGTAAGTATAATATATAATGCATATTTTTTTTACTTTACTAACTTCATTAATCACGCTGAATCTCAACGTATGCGAATGAGATAAGGGCAGGATTCTAAGAATAGTCTTGAGCCTGGGGTGGATGAGATTAATGCTAGTGTCACAATGGGATAACGAATTTATCAGAGGATTTGAACGGTTCGAAAGTGAAACGTAAAACATTTCCTAAAAGCACTGCGCGTTCTCGGATGATAGGGAAGCCTGTATCAGCCTATTGTTTTAGATAAAGTATTACATATCTGGTATGATGCGCAGCGATAGCGAGGTTTTTCAGGACCTGAAAATTACGTCTCTGGAACGTGGTCGCGTGGTCCCGTCGTTGTAGGATGTTACTTCGTAATAAGGTCATTTTGTTACAAAGTAACTAATCTTATTGACTGTCTAGAAGTGGAGAGTGATGTCGAGGATAATACCGAATTATTTCACTTCGCCACACCACGGATAATTCTGAAATAAAAACTAGGATTGGATCTAGATATCTTCTAGAAAAACGAACTGCTGTACTATTTAACCCTTACAGGCTTAGTGGTATACGTTATGTACCACCTTTTTTTGACGCTGTACTGCACAGTGGTATACGCAATGTACCACTTATTAAACCTCTCTCTATTGCTGCACGAACGCTCAGATTATGTACCACTTCGTATAATATAATAATTATGACTCATGTCTGCACAGCTGCAGGACTGTTCCTGTTCAAATTCATTTAGCTTCTAATATTATTGACAGTTAGTTGTTCTTGGTGTGCCGACTTGTGCATATAAAAGAAAACGTTATATATTAAATTTTAATAAAAAATAGTTGTGTTGTGATAAAATTGACTTCAGTTATTGTGGTAAATTTATATTTAGGTTAAAAATTAATTTTACTTGGATGTATATCGGCATTATTTGGTGATACATTAGAAGTACCAGTGGAAATATGGACTAGTGGTACATAAGTTGTACCACCTCATCAGGAGTTCCTTGACCTACCGAGCAAGTGGAAATAAGTTAATTTAGCATTTGTATGTATCATTTTTCAAACACATTAAAAAAATAATGAGAAACTTGACTTTTTATTTTTTGTGCAGCCTGAGTAAAAATAAGTGAAGTTTACCTGTGCCTGTAAGGGTTAAACGAATGCTGCTATTTTTCAGGCAGTATATAATGTTTATTTTTGAAGTTGGCAATGAGGAAACATCTCCAGAGTTTTCTTACTATATATATCGTCGTTGCTGAGCCTCGCAGTCGAGGATCTTTTCGCTGTTCCAACGCCAATTCTGTTGAAGAACAAAACTATGCCGCAGAATTTCTTTTTTCTTTTTAAGTGAGTAAGCCGTTACACACCAGCAAACGTCACAATGTTGTACTGGATCTGATGGCACACGTGAAGTGAGACGATCGGAGAATAGATGTGACCGAAATCATAGTTATCCTTTTACCCCCAAATACTAGACAGAAAAAATACTTGTGTCATTCGAGGGGAGTGACACAATGCGGGGTTTGAACCAGTGACCTTTCGCATGGAAGTCCAATGTGTTACCGGCATGCACCTCCACCATATATGTACATAGCTTCGACTAGATCACATCGATATGTCTCTTCATCTACCCTATTCTATTTGTATCACATTTTCTCCATTAAACATTTCTCAAGTAGTCCTTCCTTTCCATTCTCGGTTTTACTTTTTTTATTGTTTTTCCAATCATATAAATCCTACTATTTATGAAAATTTAATAATTGTAGTATAACGATTAATTATAGGAGATCAGAAGAATCCATAAAATCAACATGCCGACTAATTAGATGATCTTCGTAGACTAGTTGATATGAAGCCTGTCATCAAACTTGAAAAAATCGGGTATCAACAAAAATCGAATACAGGCGTCTTATAAACTAGGCCACAAAGGTATTCTACGAAATATAAAGAATGAGAAATAAAAATTATGAAAAATATACCTTTTTTAATTAAATTGTATTGTTTCAATATTCGAGCGAAGCTTTATCAAAAGTTATGATGTTTTGAAAGGATGTGAACCGTCACCTTAATAACAGGGAGAGGGCGGTTGAATGTTGTCAATGATAAATGAGAGCAATCTCTATGGGAGATATCTCTAAGGGAGAATGTTTGTAAAAAGAAGTTCTCGGCCAAATATTTTTTTGTGCCAAGTTCAGGGTTATTTGTCTTTACAACTGTAGACGGATAGTGGGATGTTGTAAAAGCTTGAATTATTGTTACGTTGTGCGTGGTTTTTCTTCTTTTACTTTTGTATTCGACAGAAATATTTTATGTAGTTTATTGAAAAAGTTTCAATTAGATAATGCAGATGAGGTGAAATTTTATTGAATCGTATAAATTATTAACAATGTTTCTTACTTAGCATGTAAATATTTTTCTTCTTATTTTGAATGATACTCTTCAAAATATTCGAATTGGTGGTGTGGCCGGGAGATAATATTATTTTCAGCGCGAGTATCACACATTCGAGTTTAGAATTACTGAAGTAGGTACGAAACTTACGGTTCGTCATTGTATCTGTTGCAACAAAATTCACACATGTACCCGACGTGTGTGAGTATTATTACTAGACGAATTCTTTTACCATAATGGAAACTCTTTTTTATTATTTTTTTGATACAATCGGAAGTCAAACCTAAAACTCTCGGTTGGAAGTCAAGCCTCTTACCAACAGTGGGCAGTAATGTGCCGTCATCTCTACTGTATATACTTCGTTTGATTTCGATAATTATTTTTTTTAACAGCTGGAATTTAAAATGTGAGTGAATACCAAAATAATTAAATAGCGATACATTCATTCCAACGCTTTCCTAACTTTTCTATGCCAGCCGTGTAATAGGCGTTAGTTTCGGCAATCACTTCTTCATTGGAGCCAAATCTTTTTCCCTGGAGCATCTTTTTGAGGTTAGCGAACAGCCAATAGTCACTGGGGGCCAAATCTGGAGAATACAGTGGGTGCGGAAGTAATTCGAAGTTCAACTCATGCCATTTGGCTATCATTACCACCGACTTGTGACACGGTGCATTGTCCTGATGAAAGAGAACTTTCTTCTTCTTCATATGAGGCCGTTTTTTTGCAATTTCTGCCGTCAAACGCTCCAATAACGCTATGTAATATTTGTTATTGATGGTTTTTCCTTTTTCAAGATGATCGATGAATATTATACCATGCGCATCCCAAAATATGGAAGCCATAACCTTCCCGGCCGACTGTTGAGTTTTTGGTCACTTCGGATGACTTACACCGGCTGCTCTCCACTCAGCTAACTGACGATTTGATTCCGGAGTATAGTGGTGGATCCAAGTTTTATCCATTGTCACATACCGATGCAAAAAAAACTCCTGTTTATTTCGCGTAAACAGTGCCAAACAGCGCTCTGAATCATCAATGCGTTGTTGTTTCTGGTCCATTGTGAGCAAACGCGGCACCCATTTCGAAAACAAATGGTTGTTTTCGACGGAGCAGAGCCCGGATAACACTTTTCGAACCGTCGCTGAGTTTGAACGGTATTTTTTCCCATTAAAAAGCAATGTTTTATCAACACACGAAATTCGGTATTTTCCATAGTTTTGAAAATAGCAAAAGTAGCGTCACTAAAACCACTGTAACTCAATGACACAATGTCGGAATGTCATGAAAGTTTGACACGTAACTTCTAAAGGTTGGTACTAACTGAGAATGGATTTGTTATTAGAGGCGCTATCTGTTGGTTAGTCCCGGGACTTATTGATCGATGTGTTATGTTTTAAAAATATCGAAACACTAACATGATGAATGTAATTTGCATTTAAAAAGACGCAAATATGGTATACATTACTGCACACAAATGATGTGGGCTCAAAAAGCCGAAAAAATATTATTTAAAAATAATAAAAAAACTACAAAACATACTTCATTGTCATATTATAACAACACGTAAAAAATAAAAAGGGCTTTAAAAAAATTAAAAACAGCTTCACAATAATATGAAATGATTGTATGAATATTTGAAGTAAGATTAAAAAAGAAGCTTAAAGATGGTTTGGACATGTAAAGAGAATGAATGTTAAAATAATTACTCAGTGAGTATACAAGGCAGAAAAGTGCATGGTGTGAGTGTAAGATTGAGTTTGAGGAAAGCATGGTTAAATAAAATCGACCAGATTTTAAAAGAAGGTAAAATGAGAAGTATCAATAATAAAAGATTGTGCATGACGAGATGTATGATGTGGAGAAGCCAAAAGTTGTGTGCTTGGTTAGAAAAGGTTGAAGATCTTTTTTCTCTGCTTATCTCATAAGGGATATGGCGTGATGGTGTGCACATTTATGTATGTATGAATTAAAATCACTTTAAAAATATTTATTCAAATGATATAAAATACTTTTAAAAATATCTTTGTATTTCTTTCAAAGCTCATTTGTATAACTTTTAATACATATATTTTCTCTTCAACATGCATTTCTTCCCGTCTTTCTGAGGAATATTCAATTCAGTGTATTTAAGACTTTCAACTTTGTGGAATATGACGAAAAGTAAAATGTTGATATGAGAATGGAACAGAGTGGAATGATTCAGGGTTGTGACAGGGAATACTGCTTCATTAGATAGACCGATTTATGTAACATGAAAGTAAACACTTCTCTATCAAATTTTCAGACCTGGAAAACATTTCTACTTTGTTTTGTGTGAATGTGAAATATCTACAATGTATCTTCATTTATGTTTTGTGTGAATGTGAAATATCTACAATGTCTCTTCATCTAAGTTATGGCATGACATTCATAAAGTTTTACATGTATCTTGTACGAAGGTTTTTGATTTTTAATTCAGGTATATAATGTCAAATATACAACCATCGGTTCGATTCGTTAATCTGACCTTGTGGTGACCAAGGACAGTCGTATAGATTTATCCAATGTTTGTGATAATTTGTGTGACTTCCTTAGGCCAAGGCCACACAGGTAGGAGCCTCGCTTGGTGCTTAGAACTACGCTGAGAGCTAGGCGACATATCCTAGGGAACCAACGCACCGCATACTATCGCAATGGCCACACTGCACGCTTCGCGCCATACTACATGACGATTAGTCACCGAGTGAATCTCCAAACGAACAGACGTGTTTGTTAATTTTATTGTGTCACCAAGTGATTTTACAAGATGGCGGAAGTTTTAATAACAGCTGTGTATAAAAGATAGCCTTTGTGAAACCCATCGAGCAAATTATACAGAAATGTACCTGTAATAAAATCACTTTGGAATTAAGTTGCGCAGGATGTAAATAAAGATCGTAATTTGTAATCAAATTGGTCAGTTTTGAGAGTGGTATCGTTTGTTGACTCAACCACTCCCAAATGTCAAATGAATTGCTGTAGCATAATGCGAGTATGTGATCGGAATGTTGGAGAGTGCAAATCTTTATAATATATTTATATTTTCATCCAGCTCTACCAATTATTTTTTCATATGCACACTTTCTCACACAGCTCATTTCATTTTTCTTTCTCCTAACCCTTATTCTTTTTATATTTCAGTCACTTGCTCCAACGATACATTTCTCGGTCGTCTTCTACAACGACCCCTACTTATGACATCATTAATAGGTTTCGTTATCCATTTGTTTAATATTTCCTAATCAATGTGCTTTTTCACCCTACTTATCACATGAGTTTAAGCTCACATTTATCCTTAATAATTATATATCTTTATTGGCATACATAAATATCCACGTATTCTTCTCATTACACACATTTCCATAGCATTGGCTCCTTAAGTTAATTTTCCACGTCCACGTTTCACTAATAACAATAATAAAATAACAATTTATATAGCGGCGTTTAGAGATCAAACTCTCCTCAAAGACGCACTAACTTGAGACTCGAACCCAATATTATTGACATATTAAAAATATAATAATATAACAAAATAAATATACATGAGTTGAGTGTAAGGCAGTGGATATGGCCATTAGATTAGGTACTTCTCCACATCTGCATCTGTTTATATTTATTATGCAGAATATATTTGCTAACCCTTCTCTCCCTGTGATGTGTAACTAGTACACATTGCTTCTAAAAAACTTTAATATCTCTATAAATGTAATATAATAAATACTGGGTATAGATTTTAGGTATTCCTCCGTAATACATTTACGCATTGAATGAAAAAAATAATATTAATAATGATTAGCATTTATCGGCCACATAACATTAAGACATATTTTGTGAAAATCGGGAATAAATTCACCAATACAATCAAACGTGTGCCAGTGTGTGACGTAGGTATATTCATTCTAAAAAAGCCGCTATGGGTGAGGAAGCAACGTTATTCACGTATCACTCTACTTCGGTATATGGGAACGCAAGAAATAGAATCTCAGTTCGTAATTGTGTTTCTTCCTTCGAGGTATAACAGTCCGAGACCGAGTCCCGTATCAGTTCTCAGTAGCTCGCGGGCATTCGTTTGAAGTGGTCTCTTCGCTCATTTTGTGAACGTCGGCCGATGTTTTTTTTTCATGTTTTCAGCAATTTAATTTAAATTATTATCACTTTTGACTTCAAATTTAATTAATTTAAGCGATTGACTATGAATATTCTTATTTTTCTGATTTTAAATCGCTCATTTTTACACGTGTATTGAATAGCACAGCACCAGAACGCACGTATTTTTTTAGCACAGGAATGGAAAGGTTAAGAAAACCGCGGAAAACTTACCAAGGGACACGAACTACAAAGAAACCTTTGTAGATCTTCCGATATGTGATAGTAACATATTCGGTTTTAGGTGTAGTGTACTGTATGTGGGTTGTGTTCAAATAACATCAAAAAATTTAATAAGATGTATGGTGTTATATGAACACTCTCCCCTACATATAAATATAATTTAATTATTCTCATTTAATGTTATCATTTTAATAATTATATCATCACCCGTTTAGTGATGGTATAATTTTCATCAGCAAAATTGAATCATCCTGCGAGCGCCTTTCATGACGTGTCTTCCAAGCATTTATATTTTGAACAGAATTCACGTAAAAACACCCTTCTAAACGGACGCTGAAGGAACTAAGATAAATTAGATAAGTTTCAATTTGATTTAATTTAGTGTCACTAAAAGGACTTTTTCACATAAAATATTTCATCTTTTTGCGTCGGAAAAAGGACAAGATGTGACGATAAGTCAGATCGGACTTATAAAAGCACCCGTAGTGTTCCTGGTAACCGCTGGACCAATTTCAGATAAATCCAACCCAGAAAAATACACACATAGGACAAAAGATACAATAAAAATAAATGGATCATGTTATTAGACTGTTATCTATGAAGGACGATCTGAATAACTGAATACACCAAAAGTGAAACGGTTCTCAAATTATTGAAAATTTTAAACCGGTTCGGGGATATTTACAATTTGGAATTTGTTTAAAAAACTTAATTCAATAAATTTACTGCATTATAAATTTTTTTTTCCTCCAATATAAATATACAGTGTGACCCAAAAAATATACATACCATTTAAATAATTATGAATTTAGTATTTTTTAAGTTATTTCTAAGATCAACTTCAAATTAAAGGAGACAGGCGTAGATTTTTTTTAATTATTGCAAATGCTCAAATTAATGGCCGTCCTGGTTCATGCGTTGCCGATAACGTGGAATTGCAAAAGAAAACAAGAATATAAAACATTTTCAAACTCGTAATATCCGTGACATGTTTGATAGACGCTTGACTTTCACCACGAGGTACTTGAAAAAAAAAAAGAATCTCAGTGTGATAAAAAAATTAATCAGGTTAAAATACTCGCGCGATCTGGACGTCTGAGAGGTTTGTTGACTCTTCACGTGTGGTATTTTCAACACGTGCGAAGACAAACTGCAAGTTACGTGCCTACTCCAGTAGTTATTAGCCCATTGGGCTAAAAATAACATAATTCTTGGTCAAGCCCTTCAATATTAACGAATTGGCTATTCGAGTTTTTCGTGGAGTACCAAAACAAATGAATGAACGAATGAAATGAGAAAAAATAATACAATTTTTTATTTTTAATATGAGCTCTAAAAATCGCAATAAAAGTGTCTTTCACTGAGACGAAATAAAGAGAGATTTTATTCATACACGTCGGTATTTATAATATTTTAGAATGTATGAATGACGGAGCAAGAGATATGTTGATGTCTCGTCTCACGCCTCACAATATATTTATTGTCGTCGCGTAGGTATACATAGTTCTGACTGACAGCGCGGGAGACATGTTGCTGTCTCGTTTCCCCATGGAATGTGGTCTCCGCTAGTAGTGAGTTGAATGACCGACCGTGTGGACTTTGTCCATTGTTTCTCTCGCATTGTGAAGGTGGGGCAAAGGTCGTCTCGTGGGTTCAGTGACCGCACGCATAGTCACTACAATATTTTTTAGTTCTGTTTTTTTTTCTGATAACCTCTATTGAACTCGAAGCTCAAGCATTCAAATTCGCAACCTCAACGATGAGCTTAGTGATCTAATCAAATGGGACAATATCAAACAAAAAAAATTGAGCACGACATTTGTCCTATTGGACTTGATCAATAGAACAATCTCCCTGAGAAGCTATAAAAAGAAAATAATCGTTGAAATCACAAACTCGAACAAATCCACATACACGTCGATGTATATGAATTTATTTGCTTTTAAAGCCGAGAGTAATCACTGATCTATAATTAAATTTTCAAGCATTTTTCAGGACCGGGCATTCATCCCAGGTCTCTTTACCTTTCCTCGACAAAGACTGTAACCAGATATCAGCCCAAGATACAATCCATTAAATGAATTAGAATGGTGCTTTTTTATTTTGGTCGATCTTCATACGAGAAGACTCATCCTTGGGATGGTTTACTGTCACTAAATATCACCATAGACTAAACGATCACAATTTTATGACTCTTTTGTTAAATGTATATGCAACACGAAAACAAAATGAGTCAGAATGATGTCGAAGAGGCTTTAAGTGAAAACCAGACAAACCCTTTTAATAAAAATTAGAAACGAACGGAAATTGAACCCCTACCTCCCGCCCTGGAAGACAGGGGTGAATCAACGGAGATGGTCAGAAAAATGAAAAAAAAACATAGATTTAAAAATATTGTATTTTATACCACTAAAAGATTGAGAATATCAAATATGTGTATAAAGGATCTGTGTGTCGATTTAAGAATATTGCATGTACGAGTACTACGGGTATATTTCGTGAACCAAACATCAATTTTAATAACAAGAAATATATTCCATCGCCGAGAAACCTTTTTTATGCGAAGGAAAGAACATTCTCGTTTCTTGAGTTTAGACGCCTCTCGAACGTGAACATTATTTTCAACATAGAAATAAAATTCTTTTAAAAATTATTATAATGAATGTTGTATTTTATTAGACAATGTTATGGGAATGTGTCTAAATATAATATTTACGTAGAATAAACAAAAGTTATAATAACATTTATTTTGCTACACGTGCATACATTTGACTACACTTGTGTATGGTAAAAATCAGCGTGCAAACATAGTGACAATTTTTTTTGCGAATGGAGGTGTTTAATGGTGTCCCTGTGTTTTTGATTTAATGTAAAGGGTGATGATGATTATGGATTTAAAATGATAGCGAAAATATAAATAAATGGCAATTTTTCTATTTACAACTATAAAGAGGCTTTGAAGGTTACATTGGCTTTAAATAAAATAACGAAGAATCCTTCACATTCTGTTAACTCTTCATTACTTGCTCAATATCCCAAACTGTAATTTTTTTTCAATAAGCAATCCACTCAAACTAGGATGATTTGTGCCACCCAATTAAAGTCATTATGTAATTATAAGAGTAAATATAATAAAACTAATTAAAAAAAATGACAAATATAGATAATTCAAAATTTCAACTGATTAAGCTTCAAAAATTTAACAATCGATCTATAAGTGGAAAAGTTCCACGAAAAAAGAAGAAACTCAACATTCATTCGACGCGATAAAGTTATGGCTTTTTAGTAAAACAAATCTGTCTTGTAAAGGACAACCAAAAATACATGATCTATAGTTTCATCATTCAAACCACACTCTCATTACTATCCACAATACCCATTCTGTAAATGTGACTAGCCACCACACAGTAGCCCGTCCGCAAATGACACACGATAGACAGTTCCAGCTAATTCATTCTTATTATATTAAACCATGGTTTCAAAGCGATAGATTGTTGGATTGATTTATATCTAGAGCCCTCAGTTATATTCCAATCCAACGCCCATCGGTGCCAAGTATCATGTTTAATTTTTATTACAATATCAGTAACTGATTGTGAAAAATCAGATAGGGGATAACCGATAGAACACGCTTCCTTTGCCGAGGAATCAACACATTCATTACCAGTTATACCAAAATGTGAAAGAATCCAACAAGCTAGAGACACATTTTTATTTTTTTACCAGAATCGGAATAACTTGGCATTGATTGAGTAAATAATTTGTTTGTATGAGTTACTCAAACAATTATCTGAAATTGAATGAAGAGCACTTAGGGAATCGGAGAAGATAACAATTTTTGAAAAATTTAAGCACTCGCAAATACTAAGAGCGTCTTTTATTGCCAAATATTCAACAGTAATTTTGAATATGACTTCTTCTTCTTCTCCCTGGCTCCATCCTAACTCACTGTCTGCGAAGACTGTTGGGGTCAGCTCTCCTCGTCCTCAGGTTGTATGCACTTCTGTCCCGGACTACGTCCCCCAGGCCATGCCTCTGCATCAGGTTATCTTTTTGCACCACCCATGAATTCTTTGGTCTTCCTCTGGTTGTTATTCGAGGAAGATCCATGGAGATTGCCTGGTTCACAATGTGATCGGGTGCTCTGCGTTCAACATGCCCATACCATCTCAATCGCCTCTCCTCCATCTTACTGTTGATGTCTGTAACACCTAGGCTTCCACGAATGCGTGAGCTTTTTATTTTGTCTCTTAGGGGCACACCAACTGACCATCTTAGCATGCGCATTTCAGCAGTTTTTAGTTACCTGGAGTAAGAGTAATACGTCGTCCAGCATTCGAAGCCATAGAGGAGTGCGGGTCTGACTATCATTTGGTATACTTTTCCTTTTAAGTTTACTGACATTTTCGGATCACATAGAACTCCCGTCATTGATCTAAACTTGAATATGTGAAAAATATTTAAATTTCTTTCAGAATATGAATTGACTCTCCAGTCTTTGACGACCTCCGTGGCCGGGTGGTAAGATGCTTGTCTGCTGATACGGAGGTTGCGGGTTCAATCCCCGCTGAAATCCAGGTTTAAAAAAAAAGGATTTTAATCTGGTTTTCACTTAGGACCCATTAAAACATATTTTTGGTTGGTCGGAAGAGACTGTCACATGGCAATAAGCTCACCAGGTTAAAAAAAGCGATGGTTTTAAGTATCTTAATGCGTACATCATATTTTGCTTTACTTTAAATTCGATTTTGAAACTTTGATTAATTGGATAAAATCAAACATGTTTTCTTCCCATCAATATTTTAGATGGGAAATATACAAAAACATCAAATGTTCAAAATATTCTTTATTTTAATCTTCTTCACAACTTTTATCCAATATTTCAGACTAATAAATCCCTCAGATGTATGAATAAATCCAAATTTTGATACAGGGATGAGAAAACCACCCTGAGTCATATTGAACCAAGTCATAAAAAGCCAACAAAACAAATTTCTTGTATAATAGAAAAATGTGACCGAGAAACGCGGGAGAAGAAGATTGACAACAATTTGGATGGACTAAATTAATTAAATGCTGTTAAAAGAAAAGTAAATATTATAATAGATCGAATGCTGCATGAAAAGATGTATGGAAACAAAGGAAGTGAAAGAAATATGTTATAATAGGAAAGTGTAGTGTTAATGCACTCTATTAATGTTTTCTACCACAACAGAGAAATGACGCAAAAGTATGCACATATGCCCTAAAAAGGTGTCATAAAATTACTTATTTGAGTCATAAAATTTATTTCACGTGAATGTAAACTGAGAGTATAATTAAATTGATAAAATAATTTTATGAAAAGTCCTACATTTTTTTCTCTTTTTCCAAACGCTACCCAGATAACATAAGCATTAGAAACTTTCCAAACGCCACCCAGATAACATAAGCATTAGAAACTTTCCAAACGCCACCCAGATAACATAAGCATTAGAAACTTTCCAAACGCCACCCAGATAACATAAGCATTAGAAACTTTCCAAACGCCACCCAGATAACATAAGCATTAGAAACTTTCCAAACGCCACCCAGATAACATAAGCATTAGAAACGAATTGGGTTTACTTCCAGCGTGAAAAATTAAAGATTAATATGGATTTTTAGTTAAACTATGGCCTAGTTAATAAGACACTTTTCTTTCAACCTAGTTTTTTTACAAATCAATTTGATTTTCATTTCAGGCGTCTTTTACATATTTCTGATTAATTCTAAGATATTGCTACATGAAAAGAAATCCACCTGACGAAAACATCATAAAATTTAAAATCTTGTAGAAAAATTCTACGCCGTTTTAGCAGCTATTTTCTCATTGTAAGAAAATTTAAAAAACAACAAACGTAAAAAGACACAAAGGTATCGAACTTCTGAATTCCGGAATTGAAGGTAAGTGGCTTACCAACTAGTCCACGAAAGTCATTATTTTTTTTATTATTATTATCTTTTTCATTTTGATTGTATTACAATTTGCCGACTTTATTGCCAGATTACAATCATTTTTAACCAACCATACAAAAGTAAATGAAGAAAGTTGCATGGTCGACAAATTATTAAAATTCCTATTGATTTTGCAGGAATTTTATTAAAATTATATAGAATAACAAAAAAATTAGATATTATCAGTCAAGAGGAAGGGATGTTGACTATACTATATAAGGAAAATAGAAAGTGTGATATTACTAAGCCATAAATTACCTTAACTTCATCCAACAAAATGGATGGCACTCACTCGAACATCAAATTTAGCCACCATGACGTCCGAAATCTATTCTCCGCGCCCCCCCAACTGTAAACATCCCCGGCACTCTGAACGCCCCCCAAATGCAAATGACCCCATCACACTGAACGCCCCCCCCCCCCCGTACTCTACACCAACCCCTCCACGGGCAGACGACAGCCTTCCTCCATAGGCAATCGCGTATCTCCCATATTTATCATATATATATATATATATGTATTAATATTTTTAAAAAGTCCCACACGTCTCCCCACTTACCTATACATATACAACATTTTATGCTTTACTCACCATCATCTCACCTTCATTATTTTTCACGCACACCCATCTAATATATATAACCGTGTGTGACATCGCACATCCACAAATCTATGTATATTCGTATGTAATATTATTTATGTATCATCACATTTATATAAGTATTTAACGTCTTATTATTTCTCATAATCATTCATCAAAAATTCAAAAAACTATCCTTCTCCGTCTCCTAATATGAACCAAAATATCCAATTAAATATCATATCAGTCAGAACTTATCCGATGAAGGAGTAAGGCGTCCTACCATTGGACCGAGACTCCGAACGAGATATTCATCACTTGTAATATTGCTGACTTGAAATTTAAATGTATTTTAATCGCGTTTTGAAAGATGTCAATGACACTTTTTAAAATAGTAACGGATACTTAAGTCTCACGCTATGGATAGTAAAAGGTAGCGTAAAAAAAACGAGCGATGAACTGGGAAAACTAATAAATAATCTCTACTTGAGCATATTATCATATACTCGTATGATATAGTAAAAAGGGTAGTTTTATTCAACCAAAACCTCTCCCCTAACATTTCAATTTAACCTTGATCTTAGTAATGCTTTGAAAGATAATTTTAGATTCGAAAATGCCACCTATCTCTTGGATAAATGGACGTGTATATAATTTATCATTTGGAGTCAAAATGGATGACGTCATATATCTAATGTGATCTCGTACCTTTATACGTATATCGGAATATTGATTTCCTTCATCCCTTGTCACATATTAAATGGGGTGTCTTGTGGATGTATCCAATACGTATTGATTTTTTTTAAAGAATATAAATAAAAATAAAAATAAGCAGAGATTTATTAAAAAGAATTTCTGAGCTTTGAAAATATATGATCGTGTGATGGGATTCTGAGCGTTCGGTTGAGCTACTTCAAGAGAAATGAGTTAATAACGGAAATAACTCACCAGACAGGTAGTCAAGGGTAGGTGCCTCAGCAAGCGCCTGTTCTGGTCACGTTTTACAAATGCAGCCGGAATTGAGTTGTCCCGGTTGTCTGTGTTTTCAAATATATTACCTTCCGCCGACGTATTACATTTCCGACGATTGACTATATTTGAGCGGAGATTTTAAAACAGTGATGGCAAAACTTTATCGGTTTGCAAAAACTCTTGAAATATTTCATATCTCGAGGAATCCCTTCCTGGCCGACACATATAAGGTTCGACAGTGATTGATTAAAAAAGGTCAATTTATACTAATTAACTCATACTTACATTACATATCATCACGCTATTCTATTTCCTTATCGGGATAGGCAGAAAAGATAGAACACCAGCATTTCCTATCTCGACACACACATCCTTTGCCTCTTCTATATACTCGTACATGCACATCAAAAAAATATTTTGGCATAATTTCATCGGAACACCCAAAAGTTGGATATACTTCATAACTATGTCAAAATGTTATAAAAATGACAGTATAATTACTTGTGTGACAAATATTGAGCAAACTTTACAACTTAATTAAAGTTAAGAAATAAATATTGAGTTTAAATATAATTTTGAACAAAAAAACAAGTTACTTTATTTTCTTTCATCATATATCAAGCACGCTTTCATTCATACATCAAGTAAATGCTAGCTGCTCAGCTAGTTTTCTGTCTATGCATGAAGTCGTTGAAATAAAAGTTCAGACAGGACATTTAACGCTATCCTGAGAAGGGTGATGTCTCTATAGTTTGAACACTGTATTTGATATCCCTTATTTTGGAGGGAACGTAGTCTCTAGTTCTATTCTCTGGGGATCGTCTGCAGTATCCAGACGCGTTCAGTAAGTTTAAATAGGTGATAATGAAGGCATTATCCTCCCCTATTCAGTTGTTCATTAGATAGACAGTAGACTCCTGGAGGATAAATATTTTTCAGTTTTTCAAGAGCATTTTTGACTTCGTAGTGGAAGCTGTTTGATCGTTACCGTTAAGGGATGGTTCAGGGTACTTTTCTTTTATGGCATACACGTTGCTTTTAGTGTTCAGAAGAAAATGTTTCAATACTACTTGAGAATAAGCTTTTTATCTGTCAGTATACTTTATTTGTCTTTACACATGATAGCACGAGATATTAAATTTTGAAAGATTTTTTTTCTTTTGTATACTTTGCTATATTCCTCTGTCTTTGACTTGTTTTCCAAACACTTTTATTTCTTCCTTTTATAAAATGTATTTTCTTCTCGCCTGTGCCTCTTATATTAATTTACTGAATCTCTGGTTCCGTTTCTTTGGAGCATTTTATGAAATACTTCATTTTCTTTTGTTTGTAGCGAACAGATAATTATAGTCAAACCGTTTTAATCATGGTATTTGGGGTCTGATTCCATGAGTACTATTTGCACTGGGTATTATGGCGGCATTATAGAGCTCCTTGTATACGTTTTCATTTGACAGCTCAATTTTGTTCCTGTCACTCAAGCCAGCCAGTGAATTGTTACTTTCTTCAATCACTCCTTACTGCTTTAATGTTTCTACATCGGAATGTCTGCCCGGACACTGGATCTCTTTCTAGTATTAGAGATTATGGTTCTGATTTGAGCATATACCAGAAAGTGCTTAGATTCTACATTTGCCTTTTTACATTCATGTGTCCGTATCTTAAGTAAGTATGATATGAGTATACGAGGATTTATTTCAACTCGTATCATCAATGAGAATTTAATTCATCGGGTAAACAATACGAGGGTTGCAAATTAAGTTTTGAGATATGGCAACACCAGTGTAGATACGTCAAATCTGACATCAACATCGTAAAGTTTGACATTTTAAATATTATACGTGCTCAGAAAGTTTTGTCATACGAGTGCTATTTGTGTTGTTTACAGTGACTTGAAAAATTCATCTCGGCCAAAAATGGAATTAAATCGTGAACATTTTCGTGTGATGATTTTTTTATGATTTTCGACGTGGACTAACTCAACAACAGTGTGCCGATCAACTCGCTTCAACTTTTGGTGATGAAGCACCATCCCGGGCCACTGTGTTTCGCTGGTTTTACTAATTCAATCGTGATCATAGCTCGCTCCAGGACGAATTTCGTGAAGGTCGTCAAAAATCGGTTGATGTGCCAGAAAATATCGATGCTGTGCGTGAACTGATATTGCAAGATCGTCATGTAACTTATCGTGTGATTGAGGCATGTGTGAACATTGGTTTTATTTGCATATATTCAATATTGCATGAATATTTGGCCGTCAAAAAGATTTCTTCGCGTTGGATACCGCATAATTTGACAATCACTCAAAAAAGGCTCGTGTCGATTGGTCCAAAGAAATGTTGAAAAAATTCGATCGCGGTGCTTCAAAAGACATCTATAAGGTTGTGAAAGACAACGAATCATGGATCTATGCATATGAGTCAGAAACTAAACAGCAGTTGACTGTATGGGTCTTTCAAGATGAGCCAAATCCAACAAAAGTTGTTCGCGCACGAAGCACTTCGAAGCAAATGGTGGCTTGTTTTTTCGGTATAAATGGTCATGTCGCAACAGTGCCTTTAGTGGAACGTTGTATGGTCAATTTTGAATGGTACATCACCATTTGTTTGCCAGAAGTGTTCGGAAAAATGAGGAAAACGGACCGCCGAATACGGATCATTCTCCATCACGACAATGCGAGCTCTCACACATCGGCTCAAACATGTGACTTTTTGAGCACTCAAAACATCGAATTGATGGGTCATCCGCCGTACATCCCTGATTTGACACCCAATGACTTTCCGAACATCAAAAATAAATTGGGAGGTTAATGTTTTTCGACGCCTGAAGAAGCGGTTGATGCGTTCAAAACGCATGTTTTAAAGTTACCTCATTCGGAGTGGAAAAAGTGCTTCGAAAATTGGTTCAAACGCATGCAAAATTGTATTGATCTTCATGGAGAGTATTTTGAAAAACAATAAAGCCATTTTCGATGATAAATATTAGTTTTTTCTTGTCTGTCTCAAAACTTAAGTAGCAACCCTCGTATATCCATTTGATCCTGCTTTACATGTGTCTTTGTATATGATCTTTCTTTGAAATTGAGTATATCCAATTACCATGTTTTGGCAGTTGTGAAATTTATAAGCCCTGCTCGATATCATTATTTATATCATTCAGACTATGTATTTCAGCTACAGCAAAATTAGCAGACACTATTCCAACTCTGACATTGAAATCCCCAAGAAAGATCTTCATATCATGTTTTAGACAACTAAAGCATGGGTAATTTATACATCTGTAGTTGAAGAATTTTCCCACAACACGTGTTCAAATAATTTTCAGACAAATCGGGGCATTTCATATGATTAGGTGTTAAGCCTTTTTGCTTAGTTTTGAAACATATTTCTATGTGATGTTCTCTCTGTCGGCAGTTATAAAAAAATTTCAAGTACGAAAGTACAGCTTTTGGATAATTCCCTTATTTTTTAAATGGCAGTGATATCACATTGATATTTCTCCGATTGTTCAAAAACAACTTTATTCGCCATTGGTGGATACAGGCATTATATGTTGTTATTCTGAGTGCATTTAAACTATTATCTGATTCTTTGTTTGAGATCAGCCTGGCTATTCATCCTTTGGGTCTCATAAAGAGGTTTGTTTTTCGGGGTGGAAACAAGTGTGAGACATTGGAGTTTTGGTGAGATACAGATTTAGAAGTATTAAGAGGTATCAAAATAGAAATTGCTTGCCCTCAGATTCAGCCCTCGGAGGATGAGTTTTCTGTAAGTGCGCTATTTTTGTAAGTGCCAATATTGCCAATATTGTACAAATAAAAGCTGCGATGATTGTTTACCCAAAATTAAAACCTTTAAGCTATATACTACGAAACGATTTTAAGTCAAACGGTTTAACTAAACCAACTGAACCTTGTAAAAAGGTACGCATCAAATATTCAAATGTATGGCAAGATACTGTGTTATAAGACTTATACAGGATCTTTGAATAAGGACGCTAGATTTTTAAATGTAAATAAAACAAGTTGTGTGTAAGATATTTACTATTTTTTTTTTTTATTTGAAAGAATATGTTATAACATTAAGTATGAAATATAACGTCGTTTTTGCTTGGTGGCACGTATTCGGAAGGTTCAATTTTCGATGACTTTGTCACATAAATCTGGCTGAATTTGCTGGATGGCGTTCGTTATGTTGACTTTGAGGACATCAATTGTTTGCCGTTTATACGCATAGACCTGCGATTTAAGATAGCTCCAAAGGAAGAAGTCTAAAGGCGTTAAATCGCATGATCTCGGTGGCCAGTTCACGTCACCGCCGCGCGAGATAACCATGTCCTCAAATCGCTCGTGCAGAATGTCCATGGTGGCATGCCCTGTGTACACGTAGCGCCGTTCTGTTGGAACCACATGTCGTCGAAATCCATATCGTCCAGTTTAGGCCACAAGATGTTGCTTATCATCGATCTGTAGCGCTCGCCGTTGACGGTTATGCAATGCCAGTTTCGTTTTGGAAGGAGTACGGACCGATGATTTCGATAGACAAAAATCCGCACCAAACAGTGACTTTCTCGGGATGCATTTGGTGTTGGTGTAGCTCGTGTAGATTGGTATCGTCTCAAATCCTGTCAATTTTCCTTTTTCACACATCCATTCATCCTCACAAAAATGGGCCTCGTCGCTAAAGATGATTTTTTTGGCGAAATTTGGGTCAAATTCCAACTGCTCCAAAGCCACACGGCGAACACACGGCGTTGTTTATGGTCATTGTCCTTGAGTTTCTGGGTCAGTTGGATTTTATATGGGTGCAGATCTAAGTCGCGACGCAAAATTCGCCAAGTTGAAGTCGCAGAAAGGCCAAGTTGTTGTGAACGACGAGAAATTGACTGCCTCGGGTTTTCCCGTACACTCGTACGCACAGCAGCGATGTTTTCAGCAGGCCTTGCGTTTCGGTGACGTACGGGTGTTGGCTGATTATTTATTGAACCGGTTGACTCGAATTTGGCCAAACTTTGAATAGTCGACTCGGCAGTACGGTTGTGGCGAGGATAAAAATCACGTAATGCGCGGAACGTTTCTCGAACGGAGCACTGATTTTGAAAATAAAATTTGATGTTTTGCACACGTTGTTCAACGCTATAACCTTCCATGATGATTTGCCGTACGCTATTAATCAATTTACAATAAATTTGACAGATGCCGCTAACAACATGGCAGCTATAACCTAACAAATTTCGATCGTCCTTATTGAAAAACCTTGTATACGGACAATACAATACTCGCAATATCATACTTCAAAAAGGTAATGGAAACATAACGTCTCCCTTCTGTGACAAAGCGTGTTTATCCTAGTTTTTCATCATCCCTTTTTTCAACCTACTTTTACTTCTCCTGGCCATCGATAACCTTGTTTAATATGTATTTATTAAAAAAAAAAAATAGTATTGCATAGTTTTTTTCTGTACATCAATAATGTAAATCATTCACCTTATAATCAAAACTTCGTAAAATGTTTGTGTTAGTTTTCACTTTTGTAGTATACAGAACAATCTGTTGAGCTTATTGTTACGATGCAATATATTAAAACCAACCAGAAAGATGTTAAAAATGTTTTACGTATATTAAATTCAGACAGGAATTCTTTGCAAAAACTTCTGGATCCAAACGGGAATCGCACGTGCAGAAATACAGGCATCGTACCAACTAGGTCACAGAGGTGGTTTATAATTACATGGTTGGTCAGCAAAGATACCTTCTTTAAAATAAATCTGACGTATTGTACACTTTATAAGTAAAGAATAAAATAGATCTACCATTTTTGACATGACGATTCAAGGCCAAAGGTGCCGACCTCGAATTTATAAAATTAAGTCAAGTGAAAATAAAAGAAACCTATTTCCATCTTTACTGTCAACTATGTGTGTTTGAACCAATATATATTATATTCAGATCACAGCAAATTTATCGGTCCTGAAAAAGGTCTAACACATTGTAGATGAGCCACGTACCACGTTATCTAAAGAAGATCGGTTGCAAAACTGAAATGTTTTCTCTAAACCTTTTTTCAAAGTCGATCTATTTACTTTCGTGGTCCATATATGATTAATTATGTAAGAAAATGCATTTAAATTTTAGTCCCTAATCATAAATTGAAATGAAAATCGACATAATTAACCCAACTCGAAATTTCGTACAACATTTGTACGGTGGAAATTTGTATAAAAGCATTTATACGACAAAATATTTATACGAGTGGAAATTTATTAGTGATGAACTTTAATGCATTTTGTATACCATTGTATAGTAATTTACCTAGAAGCTTTGTTAATGTTATTTGCAAATACTTGAAAAATAAGAAATTAATTTCTTTTATTTTCAGCATATACCTACCATATAAAGAGAAATAGGTATGAATAAACCTGTCTCTGTTTATATATGTTGTAATACAAATTTATTGTCCTTAGTGACATATAGGCAAAAGTTTAGTTTACTGGACCAACTACAAATAAAAGGAATTAAACCCAGATCCATGCCAATTGTGTGTTCATTTTGACTTCTTGATTGGTTTTTCTTAACTTATGAAAAAATATTTTTTTGTTGAGTCTTAGAAAAGACGTTTATTTGACTTTGTGGTGTCATGTTTTTATGTTTCATAATATAAATGAAACACTTTTTTTAATCTTGTATTCATCACTGTTTTATTTGAGTTCACTAGCGGTTACGGTTTCCTCGTCAGGTAAAGATGAACTAAATTATGTAAAAAATTTTTAATTGTTATAGGTTCAGGAGAGGGGGAGCTAGTAGAAGCCGTCTGCTTAATATGTTACCCGCTTAAAAACCATCCTTTTGACGCCTACCTATGCCCCTGTATTTATTAGCCACTACTCACCTCCCCTCTCCTATACCTATTACAATTAGATAATATATTTTAGATATAATTTAGTTCATATTTATCTGACGTGAAAACGGAGATCTTTGAAACCGGTAGTTAATTCAAATAAAACAGTGGTGAATACAAAATACAAATATAAATGTTTTATTTATAATATTTTATTAAAATTTTTAAATAAATTAAATATTAAACCACAAAAATGTTAATTATAAAAATGTGAGTTTATATGAAAATACTTCAATTTTTAGTGCTTTAATACAATTATAATTGAAATACGTGTGCTATCCCATGTAAATATTCCATTCCTTTGACATTGTTTCAAAACTTTCCAAGTCGAGTACTTAAACCAGGCAGTTATTTGGAATCACTGTACTAGGAAAATTCTTCTTTCTAACGTGCTTTATTCTTCATTTCATGGAGTCTACATTTGGCAATTCTTAATATACAGTAATACTAATGTTAAATAATAAATTGAACAACGTATAGTGAGTAGAATTACGTGTATTTTTTAATCTTATCTTAACTTTCTAATATTTTTTCAGCGATAACCTTTTCAAAATTACCACCATGATTATTTTCACCAACTTTTCAACTGTACTTTTATTACTTGCACTAGTGGTGAGTTGTAATTTTCTTATCTCCAAAAAGTTTTCTCGTTTGTTCGTTTCTTTTTCACTAATAAAAAACGTTCAAACTATAAAAATAAATTAAACTATAAATTTTCATATTATGGGTTAAGAATAATAACTGTTACGACGAACTTCTTAACGAATGTAAAAATATGTTTTTGTCAACTACTACACTGGGTGACCAAAATAAACTCTAAAAATATTATTTACCTTATTATACACGTATATTGTAAAACTCTCACTTACTGAAGTAAATGGCCACTAGCGGTAGGGATGTTTCTGTCTCAAACGAAAATCAGTGAGAAAAACTCAAAATAATTATACTTCATACAAATATAATTATGCTTTAAATTACCCTTCGCAGGTACAAAAGTTTCTAGGTAAATAACAGTAAATACTATGTTACAAAATGTATTGTATTAAGTTTACAACCGTACAAATACTTGGCGTATAAATTTCCACTCGTGTAAATGTTTTGTTGTATAAATGCTGCCATATAAGTTTTAGTCTTAAAATGTTGGCTTACAAAATTCCTAGAATCAGTATTTATGTTAGATACTTTTTAATTGAGTGAAATGTTGTGAGAAACGAGTAACTTGCTAACTAACAAACCCTATTCCTTTTGAGATAGCCAGAGAGAACATATTATGTTAACGCCTTTCAGCCCACGTACGCAACATTTGCATGGTCTCTTTACCAATGTAACTTAAAATCACACTAATTTGTTTCTTTTACCAAGATAATTTAAAATCATATAAACCACTAGGTATACCCCTTTTGGGATAGGTACAAAAATACATTCCATCGTTTCATTACAATTGAGGTACGCACCCATGCATACTGTCTACATTCTTATACATGTCCTGTTTTTTTTATATTTATTACATTTCCCTCAGTTAATGTTTTTTTTTCAACTATCTCCTTTCACTCTTTTATCGGTCTACCTCTTCATCGTACTCCACTCATTTAAGACAAATATTTTTGTTTTTCTACTCATTATCTAAACATGGACATACGATTTCAAGATTCCTTTCTTAATTCTACTCAATAGTCATCATTAGTTCCTCCGAGGTGTAATTCCCGATGGGTTAAAACAATATATTCTTCTTTGTGTACCATGTCCAGTCACCTTGATAACAGGTATTAGTCTTAAGAAAGATGTATTTGTCTTATGCCATGTTTACATGAGCTTAATATATCTGTCTTATGCCATATTTACATGAGGTTAATATATCTGTCTTATGTCATGTTTACATGAGCTTAATATATCTGTTTTATGCCATATTTACACGAGCTTAATATATCTGTCTTATGCCATGTTTACACGAGCTTAATATATCTGTCTTATGCCATGTTTACACGAGCTTAATATATCTGTCTTATGCCATGTTTACACGAGCTTAATATATCTGTCTTATGCCATGTTTACACGAGCTTAATATATCTGTCTTATGCCATGTTTACACGAGCTTAATACTAATCATTAGTAGCTAAGCTGCTTAATGACAAGTGAGAAGAAATCGTTACACGTTGGTGTTAGGAAGAGGTATTAGTAGCACGACATCCGGCCGGAATGGACAACCGCCGCCACCGCCTTGTTTTGAGAAATGTGTTCAAATACCAAAAAAAGAATGAACACGTGCGCTCACTTGCCATTTCAATTTGTCACTAAACACTTGCCGCGGCTGTTTAGACGACTCTGCAAGCGACAAATGTTTAGTTGAATTGTGGCGGGGGTAGCTGCTTGTCGCTTAGTAAATAAGTCGGCCTCCTATTCACTTGCACTTGCCAGATTTACTAATGCTTAGTATAATACTAATATGCTTGTTTACACGTGGATACAAGTGCGAGTGAGAAGTACTAATGACAAGTACTAAGCTCGTGTAAACATGGCATTAAGCAGCTCGAAAGAACTCCTCAACTGTTTAGATACATATCCATTTGTGAATGCTGCGTTACAAAGACAGGCGTCTTCTACCAATTTTGAGTTAACTCTTGATTTTGCTTATCGTATCGTATTCATTTAAGTACATATGTGATATTTATCTCTTCTTTATAAATTTATTTAATTATTTTATTTGAATAGTTATATATGGTACATCAACCTGCATATCTTGGATACATTAGGTTGTTTTAATTAATGACTGATTAACAAAAAAAACTTTAACTTCTCTGTTTATTTTACAATTTATTTTTTAAACATGAAGTTTAATCCATTAAATAAATATGTTCAATGAAATTGAAATGATTCAACATATTGGTTCTTTGTTTTAAAGGCCGTGGAGTGAGGTAACGAGCAATCCAATATCCGCTCGTTTGAATGTCTATTGTAGCGACAGTCGAGAGCAAAGAATAAAAGCGAATTGAATAATATGGTATACCTCTATAATAGTTCCATGGTTTATGTTTCAAGTAACGGAAAAGTTCAGAATATTAATTGGATTGAATGAGTTATCTTTTCCGAGAGCGTCATGGCGTGTACGGTTAGAATATCTGCTTAGTAACCAGTGCCTCGAGTTCGATCCCTGGCGTCTTTTTCATCTGAATTTATTTTTGTTCTGATATATACATTCAAGAAGCTACTAACCGAACAATTAAGAGCACTCTTGGACTAAACGACAGATTAAAACATTAGTTATTTTAAAGAGGTTGTTTTTTTTAAGTTAATAACTGCGGAGTTTAAGTCAGGTGTTGAGATATACTCTAGTCTCTCTGATCGGCGAATAATAGTGGATTTGATAAACATTCGAGTTCCGCCAAGAATAACCAGGCTGCAATACGCATTTCTATCCGAATATTATAAAACAATTCACTTCACAGGATCGGAAGTGAGTATGCTATAGTATCGGATGTTTTTTTAAGTTAACATAGTTTGCTGACCTATAAAGAGGGTTTGAAAAGGCATTTTTGAATATCCGAGCCTTTCAATGGAATCCCGCGTGTATTTTGAGGACTTCTGGAGATTTGTTAAATAGCTTTTCAATTGATTTTTGTTTTTCTTTTTTATCTATTTTTGTGATTTTTCTCCGTGCTGAAGGAAATTTGTGAAGTTGTACCTGTCCGATTCCGTCTTATATATTTGGTTTCTAATTTGTAATTTTTTTTTTAATGATTTGTCTTTTGTGTTTGTATTTTTTTTGCAGTGTGGGTTGTGCGCCTGTGGATGGCCCCGTATTGTGTTGGTACTTGCAATTTTGTACAATCTGATACCCGTTTCTTTCTGATTGTTTTTCGTGGTAATTGTGGAAAATTGTTTTTAAGTTGTTTGTACATTCTGTTCTTAATGTATTAAGTATTCACTACTGGCTCTTTTATTTTTTATTATTTTTGTTAAAAGGTACATTGTACCGTTTATTTACAATACATAAATATCAAAAGACATCTTCTTACAAATATAAAAAGATTGCGAGATTTCAATGGCAAAAGTAAAAGAAAGAATTTCATCGTTCAAAGCGCCTCTTTACTACTGTAAAGAGGCGTTTTTAACGATTTACTAACCAAAGGTCACCAGTGACTTGAAAGATCAAGATAAAAAGAGAATTATTACGTCTTCCTTCATTATATCTCTGAAAATGTTCAGTGCCTCTCGAATCATAGACCCTCGCTATCCGCAAGTAGAGATTTTTTTTAAAAGAGTAGATATGACCGAAGTCATAGATATCCTTATGCCATCGAACACTAGGCGGAAAGGAGAGTAGCACAGCGCGGGGTTCTAACCGACGACCTTCTGCACGGAAGTCCAGTGCGTTACCGCGCGACCATACACCTCTTACCTTTTTTATTTTCGGTTCATTATTCCTCTTTCTTCACACCGTTGTTTACTGTCTATGCCGTATGACTCTTGAACCAGTTAGACTCTCACCCTAAATGTTAAATCTCTCATCATGAACGATATGTGTTTCTCATAATCTCTAATTTTTATCTACCTTCTCATTTCCCAGTTTTTTTTTTTTACCTGGCGAGTTCATTGCCATGTGGCAATCTCTTCCAACCAACCAGAAAGATGTTTTTATAGACCCTAAGTGTTAACCCGACTGGAATCCTATTTAAAAAATCTAGATTCCAGCGGGGATCGAACCTGCAACCTCCGGATCGGCAGACAAGTGTCTTACCATCAGGCCACGGAGGTCGTAAGTTTTGAGTGACATTTGAAAATATTTTCATTTTCCGTTTTTTATTTGTTTTTTAGTAATGTTTTAAGAATGTTTATATTTTTCATCTTGAAAATAATATTATTACGTTATACTCAGAAGTTCACACTTATATTGTATGGTCAATTGGATGAGATTACATTTTGAAAACAAACTCGCTATTTGTATGCTTCATAATAAAGAGTTAAAATTAATAAAAAATAACGTCTACAGGGTATAACATCGGCACTCGAAAGCAATACATACTTGTTACCAGTTCCTGCCAGAGTCCGGACGACTGAGCTGGGAACATATTATGGAGAATACCAGAATCCAGAATGGATTTTATCACGGAATATGAAAACTATATTGAAAACTTGTGCATTATGGTCCATTTGAGCCTTATAAATTCTAACCTACATAAATAAAATTTTACAATTATTCACACATTTTCAAAGAATGAGGTTTGGACTTATTTGTGTGAACATTGAATTTAGTATTGTATTATTGTGGTTTAAATTAAAAAACGCTATCTTGAAAAAAAAAAACATGATATTTATTTATTGATTTAAACTCTAAAGCTCATGAAAAACAGTTACTTAATTAAAAAAAATTAAATACTTAGGAGTTAGAGTTAAAAACTCCTGTTTTTTATACATATCTTAAGTATAAGATAATGTGAGATGAGATACAAACTGCAGAAGACACTGACGAGACCACGTGAAAAAGATGGATAGTACAAGAGTTCCTCAAATGGCAATGCAAAACATTCCCGATGGTAGTCGTCTTCTAGTAAGACCTCCAAAAATGGATGGATGGCTGGGAGTCAACATCTAGTCCTATGAAAAAAGTCCACAGGTCTAATTAAGGATAGTCTTTATCCTCAATTCGGATATTATGAAGGACCCGTAAGATGCCCTTCAATATATCCGAATTGATGATATGGACATGTTGAAGACTATCGTCGTGATACGATATTATCCTTGCCCCTCGGGTGATAAATTCCTATACTGGGCAAGTAAAAAAAGAGTTCGCTATCGTATGAATTTGGAAATACAACCGCACGGGGACATGTAATAATTATAGGGTATTGCTACCAGACGAACCTTACACATCTTGACTGGAACACATTTGTTTTTGTGAAACTGAAACCTCGTGAAAGGGAGAAACCAACTTATATCCAACTAGGCTATGAAAGTTATCACATAATATATTGAAAAATAATAATTGAAATTGAAAATAGTGATTTTTTAGCACAATTTTTGCAGGTCTATTAATCATCTTTTAACTTATTTTAGTATTCTTTATTAGCTGTTTCTTAATAATAACAATAAGAATCTTTATAAAATCGATATTTTCAATTTTAACTGAATTCACTTTTTTGAGAGACAAGAAAATAAACCACATTACGGCGCGGCGTATCGATAAATGACATCGCGTTATTATAGACCGCACTTAATCAAACGGACTAGCTAGCTCACTAGACCTTAAAAATCACGCGTCCCTGCTTCTCGGCTGCATTCTCTCGACAACCGAACCATATTATCTCAACTTGATACACTGCGCCTGACATTTAATAAATGGAGATTGCCATTTTTTTTTATTTTGTAAAAACTTCTCGACATTGTGGTTTAGTAATTAACTGAAAAAAGCGAATTTATTTTATTGAAGCTGGAATGTAATTATTCTAATTTAAATTGAAAATGGAGACTTTGTTTTTAAATAATTGTTGATTCTTTTTCTAAATGTATATTTGTTCTTTTTTTTTTTTTGTTAAGTTGTTTAGCGAATTGGGGTCGAATCTAAAGTCTAGAGGTTTGATATTCGATTCTCAATAGAAGCTGAAAAAGGAATCTAGTCTGACAGGATTTGAATCTATTTTTAAAATCAAAGTCAATGGCAATTGAACCTGCAACCCCTGGGTTTGAAACAATCATCTTACTAACTAGCCCACAGATATCGTTTTCTTTCCCTAGCACGTAATTTATTTAAGATAAATATATATTTTCATTTCACACTTTCTTAATGCTCAGATACTTTAAAATCTTTAAATTTAATTCCGTGGCATGGAATGAATAACATTAGCAAATTATAATATTTTTGGAGGTCTTCCTGGGGAACGACACAGCCAACTCTTGTCTTATCCATCCATTCCACAAGACATCGCCAGTATATTTTGGGGGTTTGATTTCTGTTGATACCTAGATCTTTTAAAAGTAGTTCCACTCTTGTTTTTGCTTAAGTATTGTTTAAAAACCTCTCTGGTTGCTTGGAAAAGATTACTATATGGCAATAAATTCACTCGATTTTAGTGTGTTCGACAAGAATAGCATGTATGACCAAAAACGTATGAGTGTACATGAGACAAAATCTGTTATATTGTATTACACTTTCGTTATATACAGTATAATCTAGTGGGCGTATTGCCATGTAGCAATCTCTTCCCACTAACAATTAAGATGTTAAAGAGGCTTTACGTGAAGATCCGACTGAAATTATCGTTAAAAAATATGGGCTCCAGTGGGACTAGAACCCGCAACTTCCGGGTTAAGAGACAGGCATCCAACAAGGCCACGGAGGTCATTATCTGTGTATGTATAAAAAAATTGGACATCTGTTTTTTGTGTGTGTGTAAGTCATTTTTGTATAACGCATGTACTTGTTCGTTTTAGAACTTTCAGAGTTCTTAACCATTATAAAAAGAATATATATTTTTTTAATTATGAAGTTTTGCTTGTACACAATACAATCGGTGGGTGAATCACCATATAGAGATTTCTGACAACCAAGTAAAAATATGGTAAAGAGGCTTAAATTAAAAGCCAGATTGATACATTTTTAAAAAAAGTGTACTAACGGAAATCAAGCCCACAACCTTCGGGACGGAAGGCATGTGTCTAATCAAAAATCTTCATCCATCCGTTTTACTAACTTTTAAAATGTTACCATCATTAAAAAATTATCTATCTTTTTTCCAGTTTCAAAATTACATAGTGATATATATTTTCAAAACTGTAAAATATGAAAAAAGGTAGAACATACGAGTTTTCAATAATAGTGATACGATACACATTGCTGTTTTATTCAGTTTCAGGTTTATGAAGAAGGGTTAGCCTTATTGCAAACAATGGGTACTCGTTTTGCTTTAATAGTAAATATCCACCCTCGAGTCTCGATTTCTATTGTCGATGGTGGCTGTTGTCTTCCGTCGACCAGTTGATGAAAATCTTTTCATCCCCTCAGGGGCTTACAAAAGTCTTGGCTGGTTAATAGAAATCTTCACAGGTCAATAATATCTCCAGACTGCCTTGTTTACAACGCAAGTTTGATACAATTGTCAAAAAATAAATATTTACACATTTTTTTGGTTATTGCTTCATTGACAACAAAATAAAAAGGTTTTCATTTTAGTTTTCACTTAAGGCCTCATAAAAATCTCAGATATCTTTTGGTTGACTGGAGAAGATTGTCACAGTGATAATAATCCTATAAGATTGTAATATGCACAATAAGTTATATACATAATTCAGTCGGGCGCTGTTATAGCAGCCAGAGGTGATTTGTTTCATATTAGTGGGTTCGAGTCCCGAGCGCACTTGAGGAGAGTTTACTCTTTAACGGCACTATATAAATGTGCACTTTGAATTCAATGAGGTATTTAAACATTTCTTGGTTGGTTGGAAGAAATTATTTAGTACTACTCTGGAAGTGTTTTTCAAACAACCATAAAGATGTAAAGTAAGCGTGAAGTTAAAATCACATCAGAAAACCCTTTTTGTTTTTAAATACTGGGTATCAATGGCAGTCAAACCCGTAATTTTTTAGTTAGAAAATAGGCGATTTATCAATTATATCACGAGAAAAAAGGTTCACCTGATCATATTGTATACACTTGAAGTTAAAAGGTAGTGCGGATATAAAAGTTTCCTTTTTCTTTCATCTGTTTCAAAACTGCATGTAAATCAATTCCATCCTATCGTGTAGCTTATGACTGAGTATCGAAGCTCCCATGATAGCCTCTGACGACTATCCATTCATTCATGCCCTTCGCGGCTCGAAGGGCAGTTGTTAAGGGTAGTCCAGTTGCGTCTCTAACTTGGTCAGTCCTACGCATTGGAAGTGTTCCTCTTGTGCTTCGTACTTCTATGCCTTCCAAACTTTTACAAACTCTCTTTGGTCACGAGCAATGTGGAGGACTCGTAAAAGGCATATTATCATCAATCTGTGGGTGATTTTAAGTTATTCGAGAATGCATGTATTAGTTCATCTTTCTGTTAATGGAAAGCGTTAATTCGCCTTGCTGTCAATGAATAAATCAATTAATTAAACCAAGTGGATGACATTCGGGCGGTTGGATTACAGTGGGTCAGTGTTGCGTTTGAACGGCCGTAGCGTCGAAAGGGTGGAGAAATTCAGATACCTCGGAAGCATACTCACGCGGTCTCTCGACCCGGATGTGGAAATCAGGTGCAGAATTGAGGCAGCAAGAGCTGCATTTAATAAAATGAAGTCGCTCTTCTGTGATGACAACTTAAATTTGAAACTCCGTCAGAGGATGATTAGATGCTATGTGTGGTCTGTTTTATTGTACGGTTGTGAAACATGGACTTTGAAAGTCCAGGCAATGAACAGACTGGAAGCATTTGAAATGTGGTTGCATCGTCGAATGCTCAAAATTCCCTGGACAGACATGGTGACAAATACCGAAGTCCTGAGGCGAGCTAGAGCTGACAGGGAGTTGTTGTCCACTATAAAAGTTAGAAAGATTTCATATCTGGGTCACGTGCTGCGTGGAGAGAAGTACCACTTGCTCCAGCTTATACTGAAGGGGAAAATCGAGGGGCACCGGGGGCCCGGAAGAAGACAGATGTTCTGGCTGCGGAATGTGAGGGAGTGGACCGGCATCCGGAGTGTAGAGGAGCTGTTCCGGGCGGCTCAGGACCGAGACGGATTCGCCGAAGTGATCGCCAACGTTGGGGGGACCCGACAGGGCACTTAGAAGAAGAAGAATTAAATAGAAATACGACAAATGAATATTATTCCAATGAACACGTATAATACATGTTATCACTTACCTCAAAATAGTCGTTGTGAACAGTCCATGTTTCAGCACAAATCCGGGGTCTCCGTCATACCCGAAGGTGATATTTTCAGTTACGTAATTACTCTCGTAAGACCAATCCGTCACTGACGTATTATCGTTCATCATTTTACACTACACTTTTTCTTTCACAGCACTTTCTGAATTCTTTGCGACGACGCTGCAGTACATTGCCTTGAGTCGTGGAATTGACAACATAAAAATATAGTCTAAAGAAAAATGGATTTCAGACGGCTGTGCTTTGCCTGAAAGCTAGTGATGGATTTTCTTGAATAATTTTCTTATTTAATCGTTTTTTTTTTCATTTAATCTCTATAACATTATTTCTATATATATTTTATTATTTTATTGTTATAAGTTGCAATATATTTTCCTGCTGTTTAATAAATATTCCTTTGTAAATCTTTCGAAACTAAAAAGTATTTCTGTAAAACATTATCTTTTTTTAATCCCTTTGTGGAGACAAACGCTCTTCTTTATAATGTGTATTTGTCATTCATCGGATAGAGTTTTAGGTGTGTTATATTTTCCTTTATATTTAGTTATAACTCAGATGTCAATGACTCCTCTACAGGGGAATATCTGTATATACTTAAGCAGTGAATGTGGCTTTTGTATCAGTCCCTGCAGCTTTAGTGAATACATATCCATAAAGTTGTTCAAACATCATCCTCGATAGCGATTGTTAGCTAATGCTGGTTCAGTTAATACACAATATGTTGTTGTAGACTACATCTGAAACAAAAGATAGTATCTTGTTTTGAACTATTCAATTTAACTTATTCAGTAATTACTTAATTTATTATTTTTGATTATTAATTATAAAATAAAATACTAGCACATATAATTAGTAGAAATAAAAAAACAGTTTTTTAGTTCTATAATCTGGTTTAATTCTATCAAAATGGACGATCATTTCAGGCTTCCAAACTGGTTTACCAGTTATTTTAACAATTTCAAATAACCTGAAACTGATTCTTCTTATTTGGTAAACCGGTTTGAAAATGAATAATAATTAAACAATTTTTTCGAACCACATTATTTGTGCAAATTTTGGTGTTGCGTTTAGCCATAGCTTCAAACATGTGCTGTTTGAAGTTGACACCAATAGTTGCTGAAGTATTGATATGTAATTTTTATTCCAAACAACAATCATAAATAAATTAAATATTTCATTCAAAATATAGATATTTAAAAAATATTAATACATTTGTTGTGTTTGCAAACATTCCTCAATACAGTTATCAAGTAAATTAGTGTTGTTAAAACTATTTTATCTCTGTTACAGCTATAATTTAGCAGCCATGTAAAAAATCAGAACTACCTTCCAGGAGCTTTTCCATTCCACCATGTTATTGTTGTTTACATAATATGAAGACATAAAATCGTTGGCACCTATGGTCTAGCACAATTACGACACCTGTGGTCTAGCACAATCACACTACCTATGGTCTAGCACAATCACACTACCTATGGTCTAGCACAATTACGCCACCTATGATCTAGGACAATAACGCTACCTATGGTCTAGCACAATCACGCCACCTATGGTCTAGCACAATTACGCTACCTACGAGAAGTTCAAAAAACTTATATGGTCTTGCACAATCACACTACCTATGGTCTAGCACAATTACGCCACCTATGATCTAGCACAATAACGCTACCTATGGTCTAGCACAATCACGCCACCTATGGTCTAGCACAATTACGCTACCTACGAGAAGTTCCAAAAGACTTATATGGTCTTGCACAATCACACTACCTATGGTCTAGCACAATTACGCCATCTATGATCTAGCACAATAACGCCACCTATGGTCTAGGGCAATCACGCCACCTTTGGTCTAACACAATTATGCCACCTATGGTCTAGCACAGGGCTTCTTAAACTTTTTTCATTCACGACCCCATTTATGATTGCGAGTTTCCTGGCGACCCCATATAAATATAAAGCGACCCCATAAAAAAACAAAGAAGTTGTTCATAACCCTTACAATTTTGAAATGTAAAGCCAAATTGAAGAAAAGACTCATCATATTTTCTTTTTCGCACATTAGATGCCTGTTTTTCAATACTTTGTCCTACCTGAGGAGAGTTTGTAGCATTATCATCTGCGTCATTACCATTCTTATTTAAGTTCAGCCATTTATCCATGGCCAAAAATTATTTTGATCCTAAAATCCTATTTAAATATTTTACATTAAAATCTCTCGCGACCCCAGAATTTTGCTACGCGACCCCATTTTGGGTCGCGACCCATAGTTTAAGAAGGCCTGGTCTAGCACAATCACGCCACCTATGGTGTAGCACAATTACACCATTTCCTTATTAGCCTTTTTGAACTTCTCGTACCTGGTATTCTAATCGAATAGATTTTTTCGTAAATCTTTCCCCATTCATTCTTTCTATGGGGCTGAACCATTTCAATTTTCTTTTCTTCATATCGAGCCCTACATCATATTTAATTCCTCCTTGTTTCTCAATGTATTGAGTCTATATTCCTTGCTACTCTCTTCAACATGTTTGTTCGAAGGATACCATACGGTTAAAGTGAATAGATTAATATTTTGGAAAGTAGGTGAATAAAATATCTGTTGATGATGTGTCTTGAAATATGGATCAAAATTTAACTAAAACTTTAATATATAGCCTGGAATTATGCGTGTGCTTGACATATTACAGACATTTTAAGAAATTTATAGAGGCGCAGACGTCGGAAATCCTTAAAAATATTCCAGGCGGGTCTAATCCCATCAACCCTTCCATCATTTCTGTCTGGAAGGTCGCTTCCGGGTCAAATACCCCATATCTGATATCTGTTTAAACCATTCTTTTTAATTTTCATTATGATTTTCAGCTGACAACTTGTTTTGCCTTTTATAAAAAGCTCGTTTGTCTTTATAATTGTTATTTAATGCTTTGTAACGAATTGATGTAGTAGATAAAGTAAAGAATTGATTTGTACTCACAATGAAGTATTCAATAAAAATCATTTCAGGACGAAAAAGCTCTTCGACTGATTTAATATTCAATCTTAGATTCTAACAAGAAGTTTATCCGTTGGGTAGGCAAGATAACGAAGCACCAGACTTTTCTATGTATTATTACACAGTTTCCTGCTGTCTCAATGCTCTTGTTTTCTTGCTGTTATTGTTTAAGCTTTATTTCTATAACCCTTCAGACACGTATTACGTGCACCACACGCGCATCAAAAGTCCCACACAAGAATGGATGAAAACAGTACCCTGTTTTATCATCTATTTATATGAGCAATAGTTTAACGATTTCGTTAAAAACGATCTCCAAAAAAATTATTAAACGTCCCTGGGACTGAAAAAATGCTTTAGGCATACGGGCCTGAAGGGTTAGGTAATATATAATGTGATTTGTGCTTGTTAAAAAGCTCGAGATGGGACCATGAAACATTTGTTACAGAATATGTAACTAACAATTGTGGAATTTAACACACGATAAAATAAACTGAAACAGTTTAAAAGTAATACTTCTTATATAATATAATCATAGTGAATATTGATCTCCATGTATTATAAGTCAGTAAAACGCATGCTTGGAGGGTACGGGTTCGATTTCCACTGGTATCCGAATTTTTAAAAAAGGTTCCAGTTTGATTTTCATTTAAAGTATCCTAAAATCTTTCTGGTTTGTCGAAAGAGATTGTAACATTATAATAAACTTTCTAGGTTTTTCTTAACATCACGAAAGGTGTAAAACAATTATAGCAATTTTTACGAGATATTATCTCCTTACTAAATATTAGCCATTTAAATGGCATTATCTAAACTTCTTCATAATTCAAAAAAAAACGTTTTTAAATAGATAAAAATCCTCATATCGAAGGAATAATATTCATTGTAAAAATATTTATCAGTGAATTCAAATTAAGTTGACTTTGTACTCATCCTAATGCACTCATTCGTATAGCACCCCTCGACATATTGGAATTCGTATAGTACCCCTTGACATATTGGAATTCGTATAGTACCCCTCGACATATTGGAATTAATGCATTCATTCGTATAGTGCCCTTCAACATATTGGAATTGATGCATTCATTCGTATAGTAACCCCTCGATATATTGGAATTCGTAAAGTACCCGTTGACATATTGGAAATAATGAATTCACGATATGGACATGTTAAAGCGCAATGCCAGGAGGTATTATTGTCTTTGGTCACAGTAATCAAGCAATCGGGTTAAGAAACATCACAGTAAGTACATCACAGTTCGCCGTCGTACGTATTGAAAATACTAAAGCACGTTAACAAAAAACAACACTAACACACATCTAGCATATGTGAGCATTGTAATGTGATGAACTCTGTAACCTGACTTCAACCCCCTTTTTTGTTGTGAATCGAGCCCGAAACTCCGTAGTAGATCACCAGAATCTTATCAACTATTCCACGGAGATTATATAAAACCTTATAAATATAAGGCCTCGCTGAACAATCTTTAAAAATTGTTAAGCATTTCCCGCAAAAAAAATTTAAAATATACTAAAAAAATTATATCTGTGCCCAAACATCTCATTCAAAGTGACGTACCCCAGCCTTGAACTTCTTAAAGGTCAAGGGTGGGAAAGGTTTAATTATGGGCTTAAATTAAAAGCCTCATAAATACGTGGTATTGTTATAATGAAGGTTAAGGAGGCTTTTGTTACTTAAGTTGGCGAAGAAAATAGCAAAGTATGCACAACTTTTTTCGGGAAAAATGTTAAAGAACTAGTATATTTTCTATATGTGACCGAAGTTATAGGTATCTTATTATACCCCCGAATACTCGGTGGGAAAAATGCCTATGTATCATTCGAGGGAGTAGCATAGCGCATGGTTCGAACCAGCGACTTTCTGTATGGAAGTTCAGTGCGTTACCGCGCGGCCATGTACCTCACAAGCGTGTACCAATAGGCAGATCCCTGATGCATAATATATATTTTGTAAAGAGCAGTGTTTAATTAGGACAAGAAAGTGAAAAACACAGAGAAGAGATATCTATTAAACCTTTATTAGGGGCGTGTTCATATTTTTTTAAACTAAAGTACCTGTATCGAAGTATTGGCTCTAAATTCAAATTATTACGATTTATCGGCTGTTGCACAACATACACGTATTTCATCAGAAATGTTCTTTTTTCTGTAAGCGCTATATTATTTCGTCTTCAAAGTTCCTCTTCTTTTTGAAGGTTGGTGATCATCATATCTGTCTTGACCATTGATGTAACAACTCTAAATAAAAATGTAAAACCCCTTACGTAAACTTTTCAATATTATCCTATTGATGATAGATAAAACTTTGTAATCTTTATTAATTTGTTTCAAGACGTCATCCATTAAAGACATTGTGAACTCGTGAGACTCAGCATTCTTCAATAGCACCACATTTCAAAAGCTTCCAGTTTCTTTGTGATGGTCTGAGCCCATACTTTAATACTATAGAGAAAATTTACATACGTTAATCGAGATTAAATAGCATGTTGCAGAGATGATCCTCCGTTTTGAGAAAACCGCTTTGTGCCATGTCCAGTATTCATTTTATCTCTTGAGACTTGTTCCATTGATCATTAAGCTTTCTTTCCAGATTTTTGTACTATCAGATTGGCTCAACAATTTATATCAAAAAGTATGCTTGTCTGTACTTTCCTTTAATTGACAATATTTTACAATGCATTTAAACGCTTTGTATAACGTCTAAAAACTTCAACGAGTGATGCAAATTGATGTAAAATAAGTCTGCTTAATAAATGTTGCAACATATTGAACTCTGGGATTTCTTCAAAATTTTAATTTCTGGCCATTGAACTTTTAGGTTTCACCAGTCTGAACGATCTGTTTACTTAAAAGCTAGAACACTCAAAAAATCGACACGCGCCAAAGCGTCATCGTTTTAAAAGATTAACGTTTAATCTTACTCAACCACGATCAATTGTGATCTAAATTACCCTTGCGCCAATTGCAACCCTAAAACATTTCATTTTCACGAACCAAAATATAATTATCATTTGTTTATAGTTAAGGGATTAACGTTGTGGATGTTTAAAGACATTGTAATTTATTTTATCAAACACTATTTATTCCACTTTTTGTAACGGTATAACCCTACCAGTTTCAAGGCTTTCACCTCATCTTCAGGGAGCACAAACAAGACTTGTTTGTGCTTCCCTGAAGATGAGGTGAAAGCCTTGAAACCGGTAGGGTTATACCGTTACAAAAAGTGGAATAAACAGTTTTTGATAAAATAAATTACAAATAATAATCATTTGATTATTGTATAATAGTTTAAATATTTTTCCTAATCTAATTTACTTGTAAGCATGCCTTATTTACACCAACCAGGTACTCGACTCATGTAAACACATCCATGTATTTACATACTATCACACCATTGCCGTACAATGATAGACAAAGAAGACAGAGTGTCAGACTTTCTTATCTCGATACACACATCCTTCGCCTCTTCCACATTCATACACCTTCTCATATAACTCCTACGATTTATTTGACTTTCTAAATTTCGTTCTTTTAAAGTATCATTAACTTGATTTAACCATGTTTTCATTTGTCTTCTTCTCCACGTATTCCACTTATATTTACAGATATATTTGTTTTGATAGCCTTTAGTTATGCATTTGTTCCTCGTACACAAACCATGTCAAGGAGCTCCCCTTTACATTTATCAACATATCGCTATTGAGTTTAAACTCATATCTAATCCCTTCATTCCGTATTCTATCAAATACGAGTATTATCTTCCTATGCATTCATCTAAGTATATGCATTTCTACAGCATTTATAAGACTCGTCTCCGTCCTTTTTCCCGTTCAAGTTGAATTTCCATGAATTACAGATGATACTCAAATACTGTTGTAAACAGACTGTCATCGTATATACTTTGATACTGTCTGGTTTAAGTATATTCACTAACTTTTACCCTTTACCACGCTTTCCACTCATATTTGCATTTTATATGCAATATGTTTTGTTAGTCTTTCTTCGTTCATTCGTTCTACATGCCCAAACTTTCTCAGAGAGTTATTCTTTATTTAACTCAACATATCAGCCATTTAAGTTCGCATTCATCCCTAATCACGTAATTAAATTGTCCCTCCATGTATCATTCTCAGTGCACGCATTTCGACCACGTTTCACTTTCATACATTCAAATCAGTATTTGAATACTGTTATGGACTATTATTTTACCAGGTTTACTCTTTTAGAAAAAATCCCACATACTCGTATTAGAAAAAAATCAATTGGGTAGATAAATATTTTTTTCTCGCTTTAGAAAATGTTGTACGTTAACAATCATTCACTTAAAATGGATTACTATCTAAATATTCTTTTTAGTTTTAGTGAACACATATTTTAGTAGGAAATGCGAACAATTTTATGAGTAACGCAAATGTGATATTTAACACTCGGTTGAGCACTCGTTTAGTGTAAACTCTCAAATATTATGAACTCGGCCAAGTTTTCATCACCTGTAAACTAGGCGATAATTAAAAACATATTGAATATAGTATAACTTCAACTGAAATAAATATTACACTACAACGTATCTGAATATGTGATTCAGAAATATTGAAAGGCGTGGCAGGGAGACAATATTGGCTTTCTCCCAATTAATCGAGTTCTGGCATAGATCCTCTGAAATACGAACGGAACTCGTTATTTTTTGCATATGTTAAGAATATTACTGCACGCGAAGAGACAACAACATTCGCACATGTATTGGTGTGAGTGTGGTTACCAGATAAACTCTTCTTAAAGACTGATACCATTATTTTATTGTTTTGTGCTATCGGATACCGAACCTGAAATCTTACCAACTAGGTCACGAAAGTCGTCAACTAGTAAATTATTAGATTTCATAATACAAATATCTTACCAACTAAGTCACGAAAGTCATCAACTAGAAATTTATTAAATTTTATAATACAAATATCTTACCAACTAGGTCACGAAAGTCGTCAACTCGTAATTTATTAAATTTCATAATACAAATATCTTACCAACTAGGTCACGAAAGTCGTCAACTAGTAAATTATTAGATTTCATAATACAAATATCTTACCAACTAGGTCACGAAAGTCGTCAACTAGTAATTTATTAAATTACATAATACAAATATCTTACCAACTAGGTCACAAAAGTCGTCAACTAGTTATTTATTAAATTTCATAATACACATATCTTACCAACTAGGTCACGAAAGTCGTCAACTAGTAATTTATTAAATTTCATAATACAAAAATCTTACCAACTAGGTCGTCACGAAAGTCGTCAACTAGTAAACTATTAGATCTCATACTACAAATATCTTTCCAACTAGGCCACGAAAGTCATCAACTAGTAATTTATTAGATTTCATTATACCACAAAATAAAATGTCTCATAATTGTATGTCATTTGTTGTTTTTTTAATCCTGAATAGTTTTATACAAAAATTTAAAAAAATCTCCTTAAAGCAGCCGTCTAGACTAAAATACCTCGTGGTTTATAATAGGTTTTACATATTTTAAAATGTAACAAAATAAACATTAAGGTTTAAAGATAAATTATAAAAAACCTGAATCAAGAGAATATCTTTTAAAATCTGACAAACTTCAAGATAAAACAAATTCAGGGGGCATATTTTTCATAAATATACGACCTCTATTTCGCTCAATAAGGACATGATACCAATATTTTCGCGAAAACAGTTCAAATCTACAAGGACAATAAAAAAATCTAACACATCTATCTTAAAGATAAATCATGAAAAACCTGAATCAAGAGAATATCATAAAAGGAAAAAATAAGTAAAATAAAAAACTTATTTTATATTTTTGTGTTCACCACAGGTTATTATAAGTAAAATAAAAAACTTATTTTATATTTTTGTGTAACCTGTGGTGAACACAAAAATATAAAATAAGTTTTTTATTTTACTTATTTTTTCCTTTCATGAAAAAATGGCACCACAAAGTAAAACTATAGTATTTTCGAAGATTTATGAAACAAGAGAATATCTTTTAAAATCTGACAAACTTCAAGATAATTCAAATTCAGGTGGCATATTTTCCATAAATATACGACCTCTATTTCGATCAACACATGATACCAATATTTTCGCGAAAACAGTTCAAATCTACAAGGACAATAAAAAAATCTAACACATCTATCTATGGTCGAGAGGAATCTCGATATAAAAAAAAGAACAAACTTGTTTCCAAGCAGACAATATCAATTTGAATCGAAATAATACGAAATGAAAAGGAGTGAATCTATTGAAATATATAAGATTTGTTTTATGTATATGTACTCGAAAATAAATCAAGTATAAGAAATCTGCAGATATGAAACGTTTTTTATTAAAAAATAGCGATAAAATATGTTGAAAATTAAAACTGTAAAATTGAAATGTAAAAAGAAATTGTCATAGTGTAAAACAATTAATAGGGAAATTAGAAACTGTGTCGAGTTTAAGATGTATTCGATAGAGCCCAAAAATGGTCCAGGTTCACAACTTGGATTATCGATTAGAGTTTAGAGATTATGTAGAGACTCGGGTTTGTCGTTTCGATTAAAGTAATAAAACCTTTTTTTCTTCTTTGTCATGTGCTCAATGTTGAACCACATGGTCCTCCATAATGTCTCAAACTCGTCGCACCGCTGTCTCCATCCCTACCGGTTCTGGGTCATGTTGCATACAGTGCTTAGAAAGGATACTGTTAACTCCATTAAAAATTTAAAAAATACGAAGAGGCTTTAAATATCAAAATAGTATTAAGTGAAAAAGTTTCCTTTATAAAGGCGTCAGACTTTTGAAACACTTGTTTCCTACATTTCTCCGACATTTTTTTTTATTTTGAGTTTTGTATGAAATAGAGAAAGTCCTAGTGTGAGACAACTTTGCGTATAGAGAAGCACAGTAGGAAAATGCAAGACTTCTTCAATTTAATTTATTAAAAAAAATTAAGAATATTTTCTTCTAAGCTTGGGGGCGTTAGAAAGCACTCATCAACTTAGTTAAGTGACTTTGAATATATTTGTGTATGTGTCAACATATGTGTGTCATCATCATCATCATTGTCAACCAAGGTCGATCCATTGCTGGATGAAGGTCCCCCCAAGTTGACTCCAAATAGTTCGGTTTTTTGCTCATTGATGCTATGTGATCCTATCATGCTTCCCGATTTCATCTATCCAGCGTACCTTTAATCTTCTTCTGGGCCTCTTTATGCCTCTTGGGTACCATTCGATTATTTCTGATGTATATCGGGAATCTGACATTCTGGCCGTATCCTGCCCATTGTCATTTCATTTTCTTGCACACCTTTATTACCTATTCTACCTTTGTTTTCTTGCGAATCCAGGTGTTTTGTTTACGGTATCTTTTAGTATATCCCAACATGCATCTCTCTATCCTCCTTTGTGCGGTCTGAAGCTTTCGTGTGTTCGTTACTGTGAGCATCCATGTCTCACAGCCTTACGTAAATACTGGGAGAATACACTGGTTGTAGACCTTTCGTTTCAAAGGTATTGGGAGATTGCCTTTGTTGTAACAATCTCCCAATATGCGTATATATGTGTGTAAATTTTTTGTTTATATTATATTGTATATATTTTTAAATGTTAATAATTATTGTAATTTCCAATGTAATTTGATTAAGCCTGTATTGAGAAAATAAGTAAATAATATAAATACTTCAGTGAGAAGAAATATAATAAGCTTAAGAATTTCGTTCGGAATAGTTCAAAACGACGTTATTGATGTTCATTAATTTAAGTGTTATTAGTGATGGTGACTTTGATTTGTTGAAAGAATAAACCTACAGTGCCAATAGGAGTAAAAGTTGTGATAGAGGACCGAAAAAAATTATTAGATAAAATGAATGAAATTTAGAGCGGAGGAAATCAAAGAAAGAAGAAAAATCGATCAAACTGTTTGAACTGATATATGGATGTAAAGGAGTCGAAGAAAACCGAATAAACTGTATGTGTTTGATATATGAATGTAAATAAGGTAATAAAAAACTTTTCATTTTGCGTGCTGTGTCTATCTACCTCGAGATGGTTTGAAGTAATAGTATAGTATATTGGGATTCGTGTTGAAATAATGCGAGTTCTTATTATTTTGTGTGCTGTGTATATCTACCTCGAGATGGTTTGAAGTAATAGTATAGTATTGTATATTGGGATTCGTGTTGAAATAATGCGAGTTCTTATTATTTCGTGTGCTGTGTATATCTACCTCGAGATGGTTTGAAGTAATAGTATAGTATATTGGGATTCGTGTTGAAATAATGCGAGTTCTTATTATTTTGTGTGCTGTGTATATCTACCTCGAGATGGTTTGAAGTAATAGTATAGTATATTGGGATTCGTGTTGAAATAATGCGAGTTCTTATTATTTTGTGTGCTGTGTATATCTACCTCGAGATGGTTTGAAGTAATAGTATAGTATATTGGGATTCGTGTTGAAATAATGCGAGTTCTTATTATTTTGATCATTAAGGAATACTTCTTCAAGAAATTCGATATTCTTTAACGGCATCTCAATTTGGATTCGGAGCGGATGTGACAATTTGAGATGGAAAAGAGTGACAATATTGACTCTCAAGGAGTAAACAGCCTGGAACATTTCAATCGGAATATAATGACGTCACTTCCTGCTATCCTTTCTAAATAATCCTTTGTTAGGGTGCTCAATCAGGAGTAAGAAATGTTGAAACCTTTTTCTAAATAATATTTAACTTTAATATGAAGAGACCTTGAACCGTACCCCTATTTAACTTGGAACTTGGATTCTAAATCATCTGGAACTATAGAACTTCTTTCTTAGTGACCATGAAATTAATATGTAAATTGATGTTTATAGTTAAGGCATTAATGTTGTGGAGGTTTAAATACATTGTAATTTATTTTTATCAAACACTGTTTATTCCACTTTTTTGTGACGGTATAACCCTATCGGTACCAGTTCGAACAGCATTTAGTCTTGTTTGCGCTCCCCTGAAGATGAAGTGAAAGCCTTGAAACCGGTAGGGTTATACCGTCACAAAAAAGTGGAATAAACAGTGTTTGATAAAAATAAATTACAATATGTAAATTTTTTAGTTCATTTGAAATTAAACTTTAAATATTGTTTTTGAACTACCAAAAAGCAGCTTATAAGCGTCACTTTACAAAAACATACATACATACGAGTACCTATCATCATGCCGTGTCCCTTGTGGAATGGACAGATAACAAGGATTTCCAAAGTCTTCTATTCAAGCACACAATTTTCGTTTTCTCCATATTCATACAATTCCTTATGCACAATTTTCTAATAAACAAACTTCTCATTTTACCTTCTTGTAAAATCTGGTCCATTTGATCGAGTCACGTTTTCCTGTCTACTTCTTCCATGCTCAACTTGTACGAGTACTTCTGATTTGTATATTAGCTTTGTCATTCATTCTTTCCACATGTCTGAACCATCTTAAAGCTCTTTTCTTCATCTTACTTAAAACATTCATTTTATTTATGCATTCTTTCTGATGTCATTATTTCGTCTTCTTTTATACATCGTCAGTCGACACATTTTACTTAGTGCACGCATAGCATAAATCTTATTTTATCATTATTTTGCCAAGTCTATTTTTCACTTACATACGTCAAGGTGGTCACCAACACACTTTTACGTATCGTCACCTACAAAATTTAGTGCAACTTTTATCATGATTCCTGTCGCTACTCTTCTTTCTATCCTGACATGTTGAACCAATTTTAATTAAAGGGGTTTTCAAAATAAATTATTGGTATTATTTCTTTGGTCAAAAATCCCAATAATGAAAAATTGTCATAACAGTTAATATCACGACTCGAATCTATTAGTTTTGGGCGGAAGACCGATATTCGATCAAAAATAACGTTCCAACCATAAAATTTGTCTTTTTTATTCAGAAAAGGACTATTGCAAAACCTTACTTTGTCTATTATTGTTGTACTTTTTACTTAGTTAATGGAATGCCGTGCTACTTAAAATTGAAAAGCAACAGTGTGTAAAGCAAAACTTGGGTCATGTAATTAGAGGACCAAAGTACAAATTACTGCACCTGATCATCCAAGGCAAAAAAGAAGGCCGAAGAGGTGTTGGCAGAAGGCAAATCTCCTGGCTCCGCAATATATAATACGTGATTGGACTGGCATAAGGAGCGTTGGAGATCTTTTTCGGGCTGCCAGGAACAAAGATAGATACTCTCAAGTGATATTCAACGTTGGGGGGACGTGACATGACACTGAGAAGAAGAAGTGTTAATTTTTCAAATTAGATTTTTTAAAACTCAAATGCAGTTTAATACAGTGAAATTCCGTGCACTGAGAATAATATATGATATAAAGATATAAGACAGATTAAGACATCAATTTTTTTTAGATGAATGTGAATTCAAGTTTAGGAATTCTGCTATTTGGATTGTATTTTCTCAAATGATGAAATAGTTAAGAGGATATCTAACACCATGCAGTGATAGGAAGTAAAGTCATTGTGGCACTAAAACATATGTACTCGAACTGGCGGATATCAAAACCTACTAAGATAAAAGAGTCTACAATAGTATTTTGGTGCCAACTTTGGTGTATGGGAGAGAAACGTGAACGTGGAAAATACTTAAATGAGTCAAATAAATGCTGCAGAAATGCGTGCACTAAGAAGAGTATACGGAAGTAGATCAGCGATTAGAGAAATCATAGGAGTTGCATAAGAGGTTGCATGAATGTTAAAAAGGCGAAGGATATGTATCGAGATAGGATATCTGGCACTCTGTCCTCTTTGTCTACAACAACATAAAAAATACATGATGGTATGTGTCTATTTAGGTAATATGAGCTAGAAACTGATGTTTCAGTAGGATGCAAAAAAACACTTTTAAGTGGTATGGACGTGTTGGTTATTTGACTAACAGATGGTTGAGGAAAGACTTACTAAACAAATTTATAGTGCGAGCATGAAAAGTCATTGTTGTAGAAGACGGTAGAAAAAAATGTATGATTGGACCGAGTTAATGAAATGTTGATAGAAAGAAAGGAGTAGTAAAAATATAATGAACTCTTTGAGACGATATATAATATATGTTTATGCGGGGAAGGTAAAGAAATATATTGTGATAGGAAAGTTTGGAGCTTTATCCCTTCTGTTGGGGTTACAGGGAATTGGCGTGATATAATATTTGTAAATGATAGGAATAGTAATGAATTATATAAACTTGAACCAATAAATAATTAATTACCATTAAAAGGAATTAGCACTGACAAAGAGTTTAATTTAGCCAAAGAAATTCGTAAAAGATTTATTGGGATTTTATTCCAGTCAGGTGACAGTTGAAAAGCGAAAATAGTTTTCTTTAGATATTCAATATTGCCCTTCGGTGCTGGAGGGGTTGGATTATGATATTGATTTCAGGAATACAGGACATTAGTGTCTCATGTATTATAATTTGGTAAATATCAGACTCTTTTTTTTAATTTTTGTTACATATAATAGATATCTTAAATCTGATAATTCTTATATGTTATACACGGTTATATCAGATATACTTCACAAGCCGAAAATTTCTAATTTATGTTTTTTTTCTCTCCGATAATTTTAATCAAATTATGGTGACGAAGTTTTCTTCGAAAGGCTCCATATATTTGACCTTTGCTGATACGTGAGACAAGCATTCGGCTCTATCACCAAATCTTGAAAACATTCAGTATATATATATCTTGTCTTTTCCCATAGCATCCATGTTTCCATCCCAAATAATTTTGGTGTTGAGTTATTATATATTAGTTCGTCAATTATTAATCTAAGTCCATTACGGTAAGATTCCGTCATTGTTAAATTAATCAAAGCTCCTAATCAAAGCTCCATTTTAAAAATCATAAAAAATTGAGTGAATAAAAAATAACAATCTATAGAAACCTTACATGTTTTACCAATAAAACAGAAATATAAAAAAAAAAACTTTCTATCTCCTTTTCAAAGCAGGATGACAATAAGTCAAGTTTTTCAACGGATTGACAAATGATCAACCCTCTGTAAGAAAGCTTCTTTTGTTATCAAGTCTACTAACAATTGCCGGAGATGAATGGCATTCTGTACGTTTTGTTGAAACAAAGCATAAATAGAAATAATTCTTGTGGAAACAGAAAACCTTGAAAGGAAAATGGTCATAAATTAATTAAACCTTATGATTACTTAAAACTTTTTCACAGAGGTGAAATCATATTTTTTTTACTGTGTGGTGCAATTTAAAAGAGCTTTGTGTTATTTTTTTTAGACGTGAAATTTTTATTTTTTTTATTTGTATAACGGAATATTTGAAAAATATATTTTTGACAATTGGTCTATGATTGTAACTTTAGTTCATTTTGATCATTATAAAAGATCATTTTATGTTTTTTTATCATAAGCAAATGCACATGATTAATTAATGGTAATTGAGTTGATAATTTCCTAAGAAATCTCCAATCAGCCTTACATCGTCGAACCGATTGGCTATTCTCACCTAGTGGCGTCAGATAATACTATAGTTTTCATTTATTCGAAGTTTTCTGTGCAAGTACCAATTTTATTTTATTTATTTCATTTATTTTATTTATTTCATTTATTTTATTTATTTCATTTATTTTATTTATTTCATTTATTTTGTTTATTTAATTAATTTCATTTATTTTATTTTATTTTATTTTATTTTATTTTATTGTATGTTATTTCATTTTATTTTATTTTATTTAATTTAGTTTTTTTAAATTTTATTTTATATTTTTTTATTTTATTTTATTTTATGTAACTTTATTTAATTTTATTTAATTTTATTTTATTTTATTTTATTTAATTTGATTTAATTTTATTTAATTTTATTTTATTGTATGTTATTTTATTTTATTTTATTTTTTTTAATTTTATTTATTTTAATTTTACTTTATTTTATATTTTTTTATTTTATTTTATTTAACTTTATTAAATTAAATTTAATTTAATTAAATTTTATTTATTTTATTTTATTTTATTTTATTTTATTTTATTTTATTTTATTTTATTTTATTTTATTTTATTTTATTTTATTTTATTTTATTTTATTTTATTTTATTTTATTTTATTTTATTTTATTTTATTTTATTTTATTTTATTTTATTTTATTTTATTTTATTTTATTTTATTTTATTTTATTTTATTTTATTTTATTTTATTTTATTTTATTTTATTTTATTTTATTTTATTTTTATTTATTTATTTTATTTATTTTATTTACTAAATTTATTTGATTTGTTTTATTTATCGTATTTATTTAATTTATTTTACACATGACAGGAAATATATATAATTTACGAAAAAACAACAGGTTATTTAATTTGGACACAAAAATAAAAATTGATAAAAAAATATAATTGGCTGTACTGTTTGAACTCTAGGCCTTAAGTCACTTAATGAGTATATTTATTGCGTTGCGAGTCACTTTCTTTTTCTCATGACACCGGGTCCAACATCTGTAGTCACTACTTATTTTTAACACGTTAATAAAAAAATAAAACGGCGGCGGCATGCTTTCTGGCGTATTATTGCTGAAGGAGTCTATTTGGGTAGTTCCTTCTAAGTCGCGATCTATAAAACGTGCTAAATAGAGATTACCCCCCATAACAACCGGATTGTTGATGGAATCGAAATGGACTGAGTTGATTATTTCTAAGCTAGATTTATTGAAAAAGTGTATAATCATTATTAAAACTTATCATGATAACTTATTTTAAGCTCTTTTTAATACTGTTGACAAACTCCATGTGCACTTCCTTGACTTTTCGAATGAAAAGGAGTTACCGATTTCGTATCTCCATAATATCTTCTATGCAAATTTCCGTAGGCTGAACATTCAGAAAACTGTTTTGAGAAAATTATTTTTTATGACCTTGTTTACAGCAGATGTGACGGATCTCAATCTTATTAATAATAAAAGGACAATTTATATAATGCCGTTTAGAGGTGAGACTTTTCTCAAGGGAGCTCTTACTTGGGAATCGAACCCCTCTTATTGAAACATTAAAAATATTACAAAAAGATATATCAAACGGCATTTAACGATAAGAGATAAAGAAGTCAATGGGGCACTAAAATATATATACGAGTACTCGAGCCGGAAAGTATTAAAATTAGTAAAGACGATAGTCCAAAACTCTATTCACATATTTAATGTACGGAAGTGTTTTCTTTCAAATTATACCCTTCAATATATCCGAATAAGTATTTTGGGCATGTTGAAGAGCGCCGCCGAAAGATTTTATTGTATTCTGCCCCGAACCTTTGGGTTTAAAACCTCCGAAGTAAGTACTGAACACGCAGTTCATCATTGAACGTACTGGCTACTCGATGCGTTCGAGTATGGTTACCAGACTGGCGTCCTTTTTTTGGAAATTGAACCGGATACTCCCGGGTAGAAATCAAAAATGTTACCACTAGACGACGAAGATTTTCGATATTTGAAAAAGAAACGTGGACGTGAAATAAGAGTGAAAAGAGTCGAATAAGCATTGTAGAAATGCGTGCACTTAGAATAATAAATGGGGTGGTAATAACTTATAGGTAACGAAAATTAAAATGTAATCAGAAAATGAAACTTGAGATGGTTAAGAATGCTTAACAA
>CATKWJ010000509.1:0-29934 GCA_949825065.1 Odontocerum albicorne | reverse complement strand
ATATATATATATATATATATATATATATATATATATATATATATATATATATATATATATATAATATATATATATATATATATATATATATATATATATATATATATATATATATATATATATATATATATATATATATATATATATATATATATATATATATATATATATATATATATATATATATATATATATATATATATATATATATATATATATATATATATATATATATATATATATATATATATATATATATATATATATATATATATATATATATATATATATATATATATATATATATATATATATATATATATATATATATATATATATATATATATATATATATATATATATATATATATATATATATATATATATATATATATATATATATATATATATATATATATATATATATATATATATATATATATATATATATATATATATATATATATATATATATATATATATATATATATATATATATATATATATATATTATATATATATATATATATATATATATATATATATATATATATATATATATATATATATATATATATATATATATATATATATATATATATATATATATATATATATATATATATATATATATATATATATATATATATATATATATATATATATATAATATATATATATATATATATATATATATATATATATATATATATATATATATATATATATATATATATATATATATATATATATATATATATATATATATATATATATATATATATATATATATATATATATATATATATATATATATATATATATATATTATATATATATATATATATATATATATATATATATATATATATATATATATATATATATATATATATATATATATATATATATATATATATATATATATATATATATATATATATATATATATATATATATATATATATATATATATATATATATATATATATATATATATATATATATATATATATATATATATATATATATATATATATATATATATATATATATATATATATATATATATATATATATATATATATATATATATATATATATATATATATATATATATATATATATATATATATATATATATATATATATATATATATATATATATATATATATATATATATATATATATATATATATATATATATATATATATATATATATATATATATATATATATATATATATATATATATATATATATGTATATATATATATATATATATATATATATATATATATATATATATATATATATATATATTTATATATATATATATATATATATATATATATATATATATATATATATATATATATATATATATATATATATATATATATATATATATATATATATATATATATATATATATATATATATATATATATATATATATATATATATATATATATATATATATATATATATATATATATATATATATATATATATATATATATATATATATATATATATATATATATATATATATATATATATATATATATATATATATATATATATATATATATATATATATATATATATATATATATATATAGTACATATGTTATATTTATTTTTTTCCAAACAATAAATATGTGATATGTGCAATGTTGTTTCCGTGGTCCATGTAAATTTTTTATGTTGTACTTGTATTTTGTTTCGATTTGAGTGTTAAAAATCTTGTTAAATATGTAATAATGTATTTATGGCAAGTGAATTATTTTTATACAAAACACTTTTAAATCAATGTTAAAACTTCAAAATTTCAGTGTTAAAAATAAATCAAATCTTAGATAAAAAAACAAATATTTTTAAAACATACTAGTAAAATACGAATATATTTTTGGAGATAAACACTCATAGCAATTGAGACTGTTGTATTATAAGTTATCATGTTTTTAGTGATAATTAAATATTGTAGTTCATTTCAATTTTTTTTCCAACAATCTCCGCATTTGATTTGACTTTAAAATGTGGTGTTAATTACAAAAAGTAAAAAAAGTCTTATGTAATGGGTATTTTAACGAATAGGGGAAATCATTCTTTCTAAGCTCCTTTTTCATCTAGATAATTGTTAATATTTCTGGTTCCGTCATCTGCGTCATATCCATTCTTCTCGTTTGGTCTTACCCCCTTTACTATAATCACTTTGTTTCGTTCAGCGTTCAACTTAGCTTCATCCGGTTCTGCGGTATTCACAAGTTCAAATCCTCGATTGATGAATTTTCCCTTCTTGGCTCTGGACTCTAATATTTCTACACAAGTATAACCCATCATTCCTATTAATATGAGGAAGATGGAAATATAGAGTTGTGAAGAAGCACAGATGTAAGACGAGTAGCTATAAACGATGACACTTCCAGTCGATTCCCAAAGCCGGAAATTGGAAAAGGATGCCTCCTCTCTTCCGGGAAAAAGGATCCCGGACATTGCTGAAAATCGAAGAGAAAATTAGATTTGAATAAAAATATTAATAAAAAAATGACTGTTGGTCATATTTCACAACTCCCTCCCACTCATACCAAGAAAATATTCAAATCATAATATTATGCTAGGATTTTATATTTATTAAAAGTATAAATTCCTTTGTTTTTTTAATTTCAAATTATTAATTATGCTGATTTGGTCCGTGTTAATGGTGCAAGTCATAAAAAAATTAATTTAGTAAATTTCACATTTATGTATAATACATCTCCTTTAATTTTATTAACGTAAATTTACGATCCACCCACAGTTTCTCAATTTGTCAAAAAAAAAGCTCAAGTTTTTTTTTGACAAATTGAGAAACTGTGAAAAACAGAAGTCTGACACTTTATCGATTTGTTTTGACTTCCAAAAAAATATGCCACTCCCTGTTATTAATATTCAAGACGAATACTACCGTCGTCAGTTATGGCTTCATAATTTCGGCATCCACAATTAAGCCGAAAATAAAGGAACAATGTACCTATACACGGAAAATTACGCTTCGAAAGGGCCAAACGAAGTTATCAGTTGTTTAAATGATTACATTGAACATCGTAAGTCTACTGAACACTTTAATTTATTAAAATTTTGTGACAACTGTTTCAACCAGAACAAAAATCGATTTTTGTTCACTTGTCTGGATCAGCTGTGTGCCAAGGGCACATTTAAGATTGTAAGGATACAATATCTCTCGTGACGACCTCCGTGGCCTGGTGGTAAGATACTTGTTTGCCGATCCGGAGGTTGCGGGTTCTATCCCCGCTGGAACCCAGATTTTTTAAAATAGGATTCCAGTTTGATTAACCCTGAGGGCCTATAAAAACATATTTCGGGTTGGTTGGAAGAGATTGCCACATGGCAATAAATTTTCCAGGTTAAAAAAACAAAAAAAAAATCCTATTCCAGGGCACTCGATGATGCCAATAGATCGGGATTTCGCTCTGATCGAAAGAAAAAAGAATAAAAAAGAAAATACTCGTATATATTCACCTGAATATTAAATTGAATTGATAAAAAGGAGCAGGATGATAAATCAGTAAGAAATAGTTTTTCTTGAGCGTAATTTGCGAAGTAATTATGTTTCAGAAAGAGTTATCAAAGTGAAAGACTATAAAAGGCTTTGTGGATGTTATATTAAAGAGTCTATTCCGGGGATTTCGAAATGTCGAGGTATACGACTTGGACGAACTAGTCGACTTAAACTCTGTCCCAGTATGACAGGGTCTTTTCAACGCTTCACACTGTACCGTGTTTGTGTTTCCAGAAAAAATATGGTAGAACCTGAAGACTGCTACAGTTCTTCGTTATTGTTGAAGTCAGGAAAAAATAGGGATGTACTACATCTTCTTCAGTTTGTTTCCGAAATTGACAGACATTTCTACGATGATATATTAAAATGTAATGACGGCATTAATGTAGACAATAACCAAGATGCTGATTCTGCCGATGAAATTGAGTAAAAGCGATTCATTTCTAAAAGAGTTCATTATTATTCATAATTAATAATTATTCCTACATTATTGTCAATCTATTGGATTAAATACTATGTTATTAACCTTCTTTCGTTTGAATAAATTTAATTATCTGGTAAAAAATCCCTTTGTCCTATGAATATCTCATAAAATACCCTAAATCCAGACTTCAGGGTCAAGTCCAAGTTTTTTTAACCCAATTTTTTTAACCAAAATGTTATATTTTTGTATTATGTTAAAATAAAGAGAGTCTAAAATTCTATAAGTCGTTTCTTTTTAGTTTTTTAGACCTTCAAATAATATTTCAGAGGCAACATGAATACTTAAATGTAATATATCTCAAAAGCTCAGAATAAGACTTAGGCATTTTTGGAAAAATGTTTGTTTCCTTTTACGAAATTCCCAAATTATGTTAATCTTCTCTTTTGAATACAAGTGAGTGTTTCTGAGAACCTCATCGTTGCACACTTTGTCGACCGATAAAATCTTTAGAATTCTCATTTAGCATTGCATTTCAAATACTACGAGTATCTATTCATTCTGTGGGGGCCTGGGTGAGTGTCCAAGTCTCCACGCCATAAATAAATACTGAACATCGTGCAGTGCGCATTTTTAATTAGAGGTTGAAGTTTTTCTTTTAAAGATAATATTTTTCATTTTGAAGGAACAGTTCCGTGCCATCTCTTGGTTCTTATTTTCCGGGATTGACCCATTAATTATTAAATCAGCATCCCAGATACTTGTATTTATGCACTCTTTTAATGCACCCGGATCCTACTCTCAACGACATACCTAATTAGGGATACAAACCCATTACTGAATATCATTAATTAAGTCTTTTTAGAGTCCTTTATTGCTGCATACTACACTGATTTCATAATGAGTAATGAATGTCCCATTTACGTTTTGCATATTAATAGCAATGCGCATGTGGATTTTAACAATGCGCATGTGGATAAATTTACACTTATACATGGATATAAATGCACAAATACATATGCACACACATACGTACACATACGTAACCAAAGATCATTATCATGCGCGACTTCATATATTATTTTTTAATTCTTCCTTGAATTAATTTATTTCTTTTATATCCCTCATCGTCGATAAAAACATGATATTTATTCGGAATTGGAATAAAAAAACATTAAGCTAAAACACCAGCTGCATTAAGTAATCCAACAGAGTTAATAAAATACTTGAAAAAAGTTTTGAAACAAATTTTGTTATTAAGACAACTTTTTCATCTAACGTTTAAGAAGATAAGTTGAGGTTTTAGAAGATTGCCTAGTAGTGGAACACACATCTTTACTTTTTTATCATGTTCAATATGGAATTTTGGATATTTAAAACTCAATGTTGACTGAATTTAAATAAGACTCGATAGCTTTGGCTGTTGTTAATTTTTTTATAAAGTTGAGAGATACACATACGAGTAGATCACATTACTCTGAAATACATCAACTGTATACACACTCCTGAAGAGATTAAAGCAACGATTCTCTAGAGAAATTGAAATAAAATTTTCGTCACATGCCGGAATGAATTATAAATGGTGTGAGAGCGAAAATTCTTAAATGAGATAATTATTTTATGTTATATGAAAAGGAAATTTAAAAAAATATAAGTTTATGTCAATTAGATTGCATTTTTCCATAAATAAAATACTTCAGAAAAATCTTCGTTATAATTTAATTTACCTCATAATATAGGTTACGCAATTCAATTTAAAATATTGTAATTCCAAGGGATGGTAAAAAAAATTCACCTGTCTAAAAAATCCTCTAGCGGACAAAATTTTTAATAAAAATAATCGTGTTTTTGTAATGTAGTTCATTTTCGTTGCACAGAGTGCATCATATCGTGTTTATTTATTATAATTATATTTTATTTAACAGTTGAATGCTAATTAATATATTTGGCGGATTTATTGCTGTAAAGCAATTTATAACCATTAATCAAATTTTATTTCTTAATAATTATTGATTTCCATTGCTGTGTCATATTTGAGGTTAAGTAATACAAACAATATTTGAGGTTAAGTAATACGAATTAAAATAAAGATAATTTCAAGGGAAATTGGGTTGATGGGAATTTTGGGGTGTTAAGGACGAGTAATATATTCATATATATATATTTTAAAGTTTATTCGTTAATATTGTTGAGAATGAATCACAGTTGATTGAGCCAGAAAGATCGTTTCAAAGTCGAGCTGAGTGGATATGATGCATGGAATATTGTGTGATGCATTAGTGTACAAAGGATTATTGCCATTTAACAATTCATTCCAACTGACCATAAATATCATCTAGAGTGATGCTGAAATTCTATTTTCAAAAATGCGTACGTAAGTGAATCGAACCCGAACAACAAAGATTGAAGACAGGATCTTAAAGAAATAAGCCATGGCGGTCGTCTTAATGGCGATGAACATAGTCTTGTATTATGCATATTTTACTTCTTACTTTTTTTATAAATTGATCAAGCACATTTTATTTGGCACACTCTTTTTTTGTAGATTAATCTGTGCATTTGTAGAAAGTATCTATCTTTACTAAAGTACGAGATTATCTACTACGTTTTAATTATATTTATTTTACTTTACTTACATTGTTTAGTTTTTAATATTTGGAACTAATTATTGGTATATTTAGATTTAGTTGTCTGCTTTATTTGAAATCGCCTTATTGTGGTCTTACACTATTCACGTTAAGCAAGTGAGCGCTCCTGGTTCGATTCCTGGCGGAATCAATTCCGGAATTGTTTTCCTTAGTTTTATTATAATTTTAAGACAAACATTTTAATAATCATATAAAAATAATAAATATTATATCTTAATTAATATTTTTTCTGTAGATATATAAAACTTATCATAAATTCTAATAGTGCTCATAAGCAACACATAAATAGCGCTATATAAAACTGCATAACGAAAAGCTGTATCTATATCTTCCAATCGTTCTGGAAGTTCAATTTTCTTTGCTATCGAAACGATGGATTTAATCTGTCAAAAATGTCTGCTTGATGAAGTGCAACAGTTTACACATAAACACAGGCATTTTAAATCCACATGATGGCTGCCGATCATATTCTATCATAAGGGATAACCTATGTTATATATCTGAAATTGTCTTCAAAAGTACGAATCCTATTCTTTTAAAGATATTTCAATCATAAATTATAAGTTTGACAACTTCAACCTAAAATAATACAAATATTTACCACTCGAAATACAAATATGCAATCAGTAAATTTTTCAAAAGATTTTTCATAAAAACATCATAAAATGTATATAAACAAAAGCTTTAAAATATGGCACACAAATATTTTCCAAGCATTTCCCTCAAAAACTTCAAACAGAGTTATCACCTCACTTGATATTGCTAACTTACACAACATCTGGAACACACTGAGTGGCGAATAGGGTCAAGATGATATTTGCAAATTATAAAATATTGGAATTTTATAAAGATATGAAATTGGAAACTTACAAAGATATGAAAAAATCGGCCTATACTTTCAACAAAATTTGGCGAGTAAGAATTCTGGTTATCTCCATATCACTTTATGGAGTGAAAATATGGAAGCTGAGATTAAAAGAAATATGTATGCTAGATGGTTTCGAAGTGTGATGGCACCAAATGCTTCACATCTCGTGGACTGCAAGATGCATCTATGGTTTTCAAGTTGCCAACGACATGCAGGAAGAGAACACTGTCATACATCAAACATGTCGCTAGAAAGATCAAAAACGTTTGAAGAAGCTGGTAGTGAGAGGAAGTATTGTGGTGAGAAAGAAGATGGTCTTCAGGAAGGTGGATATATCAAATTAAAGAGATGATCAAGTTCCTCATTTAGTGCAGCATTAATTATGGAGGAGCAGTGGAAGAAAATAATCCGCTCGGTTCCACATTCATCAAGGAATCCTGACACTCAGTCATGAGCAACATGACTAAGAAGAAACAACTGGAAAATATAATGAGTTGAATTATTCCAACGATAATATAGTAGTTTGAAAATAGTTTTGATTAAATGAAGTAAGAAAACGAAACTCTTTCTTATTTTTAAGAAAGTAATGATATATTCATATTAAACGTGAACTTTCGTTGTTAAAATAAAGAACCAAACTAGTTTTAAACTAAAATGTGTTTATTTCTACGTCTTGTGGTATTAAAAAATTTTTATTATAGGTTTTGTTTGAAAGTTTCCCTCATTTTGAATATTCCGCAACTAATGTTGACTCATTCTTGAAAAGTTTCCGAAACTCAAAGGTATTTTAAAAGCAACTGTTAAACCAATTTGTTGCCAAAGAATTTTCAAGTTGAGATAACTTTTGTGATTTGTACAAAATGAACGCTTAGAAAAAACATTGATCGTAAAATTTCATTAAGAAATGGAAAAAAACACTTAGCGAAATTATGACAATTTAAAATTAAGGAAAAACAAAATTTTCACTAAGTATGATAATGAACTATAAAACATTTTAAAAGCTTTTTTGATGATGGAGCAGGTGCATGGACGTTTTCCTTTACAACTTTGATTTTTTACCAAAGAGTTTTAATTTGAAATGATAATTAAAGAAAATCAAATTAAAAAAGTTTACATATTTGGATGCTTACCTAAAATAAAAAATAAAACACTAAAAATTAATTGTTTTTAATAAAACCAAACCTTTTTTTGTTGAAATTTAAGAAATTACCTGTTTTATAAATAATTTACTCGTATATATAAGTTACTTTGCTAATACTGTCTGTGGTTGGTAATTGTCGAATTTTCAAACTTTGTTAGGTCTCAGTGATTATATAGAACGAACAAGTAATTCTGAGTGTTACAATCATATCCATGTGTTTACTAGTCGAAATAAACTGGTGCCAAATGCCTAACTCAAGTGTGCAGGATCAGACATTATTCAAGCTACTTTTAAATCCAGGGCCGAGTCATGGGCAGTGCCGTTTTGATTTAAAATACAAACATAACATTTGACCGGAAACGGAATTAGTGGATCAGAAAGTAAACATACGTTGATCGATATACTCGTAATATAAAAAGTAACGAAAGCGAAGTAATAAGAATCAAGAAATAAAGATTTACAAGTACATTTCATAATATTTACGATAAGTTAGACACATATAATGCGACCTAGGGACAACATCTGTTATGTCAATATCAATAGCAATTATAAGGGAAACAATTGCTCGTGGAATATTATGTTTAAGCAATCTCCTATTTTGTTATAAGTAATAACTTTTTTGATCGCTTCTCATTTATTTTATTCAACATAATAATCCCAAATATAATATGTGACATTATGTCATATAGAAAAATATTTTTGAAATATGAATTATCACATTTGGTACAGCAACCGTTTAAATAAAAGTTTTTTTTCTAATACTTATTGAAATAAATTATAGATTAGTTTATTTTAAAATATAATATACACAGATAATCTTCAGAGAGCACCGCACACGTTGCACGTTAAGCGGTGTCGACCCTGACCAAGTTTTGATTGCATTTTCGCTAGTATTCGAGAATGTCTTAATACTGAGAAGTGGGATATGTTCTAGTTTTGCTTATCGCTGTCATAGCAGTTAGACTTAATGCATGTAATTTATCAAGATATTCAAGTAAGTTTCAAAATATATTCAAGTGAAAAGATTAGATAAAGGATTTAGGTCATTTTCTCTAATCTAGGTTCTGGGCCGTCGCGTCCTTGTGGGCAATGAAGGAGCAAACGGTAATTATGTAAATAAAGTGACAAAAAACGTAAATACTTTTGCTTTCATATGAAATTAGTTAAATGTGAATAACTTAAAAATAATGTTACGGTATGTTGATTTGACATAGTCAGATGAATATGTAACATACTAGTATGCCATACCATTACGCCATGTACTATTTGAGTAATTTTGGATTATTCACACTTTTTAATCCATGCGGACAGCTCTCGTCTCGTCTACATTCAAATAACTCATAATTTGTGATCTTTTATTTTTCAAACTTCTCAGTTTTCCTTCAGTTTAAATTTCTCCACCTTTGACTCTTTCCACTGTTTACCTCTTCGCTTATTTTTCTTTTGCAATTCATTCTCTCAATGTGTGCCCAAACTATTTCAGAATCCTTTCACAATTTTATTTATAACACCCGTCTTTAACAAACACTTATCCTTAATTAGAGATAATTCTTACTCATTGATTTGCATTGATAAATAAAAGAATGTTTCAAAAATGTAAGAACTTAAATTAAAATCATAAACAATGTCTTTATAAGACTTATAATCATTAACAGAAATACTCCGAAAAGCTGTACCAATTCTGAAGCCCATTGCTTCCTTCACTTGGTCGGTTTATTGAGTTTTCTCTGTACCTCCAAATTTTGTGTTGACAAATAAATTTATGAGAGGGTGAGCTGAAAAACATCTGACGTTATATATTTACATAAAATATCTCGATCGGGAAGATGTTATAAGAAGAGGCCAGACTTTTTGATAGCTTATCCCTTTCGTATATATTTTCTTCACTACCTTAACATGTACGTGAAATTATAGACTAAATGTTGATATACTATTCTGCTATCAATAAAATGATTATTAATTTATTTACTCTCCTTCTCTACTTATCTCACCAAATTATGTGTCCAAAATATTTATAGAATATATTTACTCGTATATTATAAGTGGACAGATGTTGGTAACCTGACAGGCCAATGGGATAGAGTTGGTAAATAATATGAAATGCTCAACATTCTTTACCAACATCATATAAACCACATTTCAAAGACGTTTATTTGATTCTTCTCGCTAGCTCTCAATATCCAAGTCTTAACTATATATACAAAATAGAAACCACGAGACTTAACAAAGTTCAATTGTGGGGTTTTAGTATTATATATTTTATTTGTATTAATGTAGGATCTATTTGAGACTGACAAATATTATAATGCTCTAGATTTATTCACAATACAAATGGAATAAGGGATATACTCGTAATTCCCCTTTCGCAAGATCCACAAAAAAATATTTCACTTACAACGGCGTTTATCTAAAACTCGGAATATTAATATCTCACAATTTGCAGAACACGTCAGATAAAATGAGGCATATTTGTTGTTGAAGTGACGATTATTTCTAGACATTATTTTTAAAATCTGAATTTTTTTGTTTCAATATCCTCACAGTTCTTCTAATTTTCGCAACCGTAGTAACTAAGTAATAATTTAAGGCGTTCAAATAATTTGACCTTCAATGACTCAATATAAAACCGAACAAATAATCATAAAAAGTGGTTTAACGAAAGTGAAGAAGTTGTTTTTTTTGCAATGTCGTGATCTCGTCAAAATTTACACGAAAATATAAGTTTTTCTTAGTAAGCGTTAATAAAATTTTCCTAAATGCTCGTTAAACTTTGAATTTCTAAACAACGTGTTTACTGACATAAAATATTAAAGGAAACAGCTTAAAAGCATGAGCATAATATTTTTACAACTCTTTAAAGTTTTACGGCCATTGTTAACACCTGAAAATAAATGATAAGCAGATAAGAGGAAAGGTGTCGAAAATCCTTTCTATTGAACAAATAATGTGTCAGAGTTGAGTCAGGATCTGCATCCAGTGGTGGATCTATGTGAGTACCTTAAAGTTAAGAAAGTTCTAAAGCTCAGGTCGGGTCTCGGATAAGTATTTAAGGCTAAAACGGAGTTAGAGGAGAATTTCGAGGTCGATTATGTTAACAGTAATTTCAGTAAGACCTTTGATAGGGTAAATCAAGGATTGTTGTTGTTACCTATCGGCTGTTGAGATTTTTGGACCTATTTTAAAATGGGTGGAAGATTATCTGCGAGATTATCTTTAAATTAGGTTCAAAACGTCAAGTTCGTTCTTTTTGCCAATTATTTAAAAGTGTTACGCTATAAACAAGTTTGATAATTTAAATATACTGCAAAATATTTTCAACTCTCTCCATGACTGGTGCTCTTAGAATGACCGTTCCTTTAATATAAGTAAATATCATATATGATAGCGACTTTCATTCTCACAAAGGCATCAGATCTCTGAACCCATAATATAAAAAGGAAGCTATTGAGGAGGGTTTCTTAGGTCAGAAAGTTAGGAGTAACTCTTGACTTATATGCTTACAGTTAACTTTTGCTAACCGTATTAAATATATTTTTTTTCAAAAAGATATCGAATACTCAGTTTCATTAGCATAAACACAAATATATTTGCCAGTGTGACAGCTCTAAAGACATAAAATATATAGGTCTCTTGTTCGCGATATATACCATATTGGAATATTCTTCGAATGTGTGGTAATCGCACTTTGATGCGTATTAAATGGGAGATTGGAGTCATCATGAAATGCTGCGGTCTTCGTATTATTATATTTAATGGGGAGAAAAAAATGTTTTTGTTGAAAAGGCGAAGATGTGTACTTTCAATGCAGTTTACCTATTAAAACTTATATATAGCCATACAACTTGGATTTTAACACAACTGACAATAGTCAAAAGTACAGGCGGTAGAGACGTTTAGCAGGCTTCTGGGATTGAGTAATTAAGACTTTTGTGTATCGCTTGTTAGATACTCATATCATTTATTATTAGTGTAATACTTGATAGCAAAACGGCGACTCTAAGATCTAATGAACGATATTTTTTTTAAATACCAACACGTCGTATGTATTGTATTGCATTAAACTTTTGTTATATGAAGTAAAACATGGTGGGTTAAATACTATGTGGCAATTTCTTACAACCAACCACAAAGGTGTTTAAACAGGCCTTAAAGCTTTTTTTCCTTTTTTTTTTAAAGAATAGATATGACCGAAGTAGTCATAGGTATCCTTATACCTTCAAAAACAAGGCGCAAAAAGTGTCTGTGTCGTTCGAGGGGAGTAGCACAGCGCGAGGTTCGAACCGATGACCTTCTGCACGGAAGTTCAGTGCTTTACCGCGCGGCCATGCACCTCACTGATTAGGCTGAAACCATTTTTTTTAAATCCAGGTACCAACGGGAACCAAATTCAAAACTCTTATGCTGGAAAAGACGCCTCTTACCAAATAGACAACAAGGGCCGTCTCTCAACTTTAATTAGAATTTTGAATGTATTATATTTTTAAAATTATCTTCGCATCAGTAAACCAGATACATTATTCTCGCAAAGAGATGTAGGCTTAAAGTTGGATACATACATTTTAAATAAATGGTTTTAGAATAATCAATAGATGACTTAAATAGGGCTGTTATAAAAATCACCTATTGAGCTTTTAAAAGGAAGCTTATTAACTCCATTAAATAAATTTATGTGAATGATGTCTGAGATAAACTTAAAAAGCGACATGTCAATGAAGGATAAAAGGTCTTTTTTTTTCAAGACAATCAGCCCCAGTAATTTAACCTCTGATGTTAGGAAAAATATTTAAAATATGACAACATAATAAGGACATAATGGCAAGACCAATGTGACTTGCTTAGAAAAGACTCCGAGGCAATTTAAAAAACTGCCGCTGCTGTGGACCAATTAGAATACAAAACATTGTTTAACAGTTACAAGCTTTTATAAAAAAATATTTGAATAAATATTTTGTTGTGTTATTAAATATGTTAAAAAAAGTTACGCCTCTGTCCGCATCCGATGAATAATTTGTTCCTTAAGTAGGGTTTATATATTAATTCTAGCGAGTGTTCTATTTCTAAGGAGAGCTTAAACAAAAGTGGGCATCAAGGATCAATACAATCCAATCCAATCCAACGAACGAAGGAGCTCAATTCTTATTTTATTTTACATAACACAATATACATATAAAAGAAAAATTCTGAGATGTGATCTCCAATTATTCTTTGAACGAATAAATATTCACAGTTTGGAGTCAAGAGGTGCCTTATATTATTTTCTGGAACCAAAACAATTCAATTATTGATTTCCTAAATCAACTTGAAACTGCGGAAAAAACATTTGAACAACCAGAAAAAAAAGGTTATGTAAGGAGAATTATTTAAATTAATTTGTGGAATTCCGTATTCCCCCAATTGTCAATAAGTGGTATATGTTACGTTACGTTCTACCTCCTATCTCGAGGCTCTCTTAAGGCGGAATTATTTCGTTTTGTGACATAAGCATTGCTTTGGTGCTACTGGTGTTATGTTTCATTGAAAATATGTGTGGTCTATTGAATCTAAGGAAATATTTTAGCGAGAGGTGAACTTTTTTAAGCGTTTTTTGGTTTATTTTTACCAGAGGTGCATGGCCACGCGGTTACCCGTTGGACTTCCATGAGGAAGGTCGTCGGTTCTAGCCCCGCGCTGTGCTACTCCCCTCGAATGACACAAGTATTTTATCCACCTTGTATTTGAGGTCATAAAGATACCTATGACTTCGGTTATATATATTCTTTAAAAAAAAAACAAAAAAAAACATGCCGGTATGCTTCGATCTTCTCCCTTCAGTGTGTCATCGGATTCAGTACAGCGGTGTGTCCAGTGAGTTTGCTGATGTGCAACGCCTCACACACTTAAAAAAAACAAATTTCACGGCACAGTTTCGCTTTCCGATTGAATTGATGTCGTAATGCCGAAGGGCTCTTTGACTATGAGGCTCAGCAACGATCGATCAATCGATTTTTACCTAAACGTTATTTATGGGTAAGTAATGGAAGATTAGAGAAAGTTGTGGAATTCTACTATTAAGGCAGTACGATGGAAGAGTAATGAGGGGTATTGCACGGCAAAAAGCGATACGAAACAAAGTCGATGGTGTACTATAACATATATACTCCAACTTGGTATTATTAAGATCTGCGAAGATATAATCCACAACAATATTCAAGTAGCAACTTTGATGTATGGGAGTGCTTAGTGTACGTAGAAAAAACTGAAAAACCGAATAAACACTGTGTATTCGTACGCTATGTAGGGTTGATGTATTGAGTAAGATGAAGATGATCACTGTGAGATGGTTTGGGCGTGTAGACTTAATATGTTAAGAAATACTTACAAAAGAAATATATAGTGCAAATATAAGTGAGAGGCGTGATAGAGGAAAATTAAGCATAGTATGGTGGGATCAAACTATTATTTTTTTTCGTGGGTGAAATAAGCTAATTGCAGGATCTGAAAAATGCATAAGAGTTAATAATGGTGAATATATTGAAAATCATTTTTCTCTCTCCTTTTTCTCCTTCATTCCGCGAGTTTATTGACCTCCCCTCGTAAGAAATATGAATAATATAATATTGTATAGGTAAGATGTATAAATGTGGAAAACGCAAAAGTTGTGTGATTGGATAGAAAAGTATACTGAAATATTTTATATCACGTTACCAAAAGCAAAAGAAAATTATCTTCTAAGATTGGGCGCGCTAGAAAGCACTCTTTAACATATAGTGACTTTGAATGTATGTGTATGTTTGTGTGTATATACATATGTATAATTTTAAATAATATTTTTTTAATTTCAATAATTTTGGTATTTTCAGTGTAATTGGGCTGAGCCGGTATTGAGAAAATAAATAAATAAATTATCTGCCTACTCTGCAAGGTAAAGTTTGAAGATATTTATGTATATATTATATTTACGCTTTTATCGTGTGAGATGTTATTTGGTTTAATTATTTTATGCATGTACTATCACGCGGTTTCCCTGTTGGGGGTAGCCAGAGAGAACAGAGCGCCAGAATTTCCTATCTTAACCCATATATCTTCCTGTACACAAAATTCTTCTCATGTACACGAAACTACTACAATTTCTCTGACGTTTTATATTTCCTTCTTTCAAAATATCATTCACTTGACCCAACCAAAATTTCCTTAGATTTCCAAAATATCACACACTTGATCCAGCCATATTTTACTATGGTTAGTTATTTTGTGATACTAAAAAATAAGGATTTTTGTTTTAGACGATGAAGATAACAAAACATATCTTTGACGAAATAAATGAAGGATTCGTTTTGTGCTAAGATTCTGATTCTACTCTTAAATATCTCTAACAGTGCGTTTCATTTGTGTAACTAAAATATAGTGAAGTTGGGAGCACGTGTTTGAAGCTTCATATTACACGCTATTCAAATATTCCTTGTTGATTCTTGATTCCATTTATGAGAAACGTGTATTAAATGTTTGGTAACATATTGCTCCATGCACATATACGAGGGTGATCCCAGATGTACCCGGCCTGACGTATAGATGGTGGTTGTTGCTTTAAAAAAATACTATGGTAGAAAGTTCCGTTCCGTGGTTGCAGTCCTAAGACTGGTTTGCAGCAATTTGAACTCTTCTCCTCCATTCCCCCCTGTCCTGTGCGGCTCTTTTTAAGTCTGTGTATGTTGAGCAGCGCACGTCCACCAACAGGTCCTCGAGGTACTCTCGGCGTGGGCGTCCCCTAGAGTTTGTCCCCTCAGTCATGCCCTCCATTATGGCATGCAAGAGGCCCTCTTGTCGTATTATATGCCCGATCCATCTTGCACGCCTTTCGGACAGGATCCTGAGCAGGTGCCTTCCTCCTTCGATTCGTTGGAGAACCTCTTCATTTGTGATGCGGTCTCTCCAGGAAATTCCTAATAGTCTTCTATAGGACCACATCTCAAAAGCCTCTAGTCTTCGTCTATCTCTTTCGGATAGGCACCATGTCTCGCAGCCGTACATCAAGATACTCCATACATAGGTCTTGATGAGGAGTATTCTCAGTTTAAGGTCTATATTATTTGATTCTATTATTTTCGACCTTTTATTAAATGCAAGTCTAGCCTGATGTATACGGCTGTCGACCTCGCTCTTGGACCGACCGTCCCATGTTATTTTGCTCCCGAGGTAGACAAACTCCTTGGTGTTCTTTAGTGGTTTACCCGACATCACTATTCTCATCTGGTGCTGCGCTCGGCCTACAGTCAGCAGCTTTGTTTTGTCTTTATTTATCTTCATACTGTAGTTATTTTGAAGAATGCTTTCCATAGTTGTTAAGGCCTCTTGTAGTTCCTCTTCACTTTCAGCAACCATAGCAATATCGTCAGCGAACCTTATCATGTCCACCTTTTGCCCGTGTATCTTTACACCTTCTCTGTGACTCATTCTCTCTCTCAAGTCGTCAATCGCGCTCTGTATATAGGCGTTAAAAAGAACAGGTGACAGAGAGCATCCCTGCCTTACCCCTTGTCTTATATTGGCTTTCTTTGTGTCTTCGTCACATCTGATTATAGCGGCCTCATTCTTGTATAGCGCCTGGATTATACGTCTATCTCTGTATTTGATATCAATTCTCTTCAAAATCTCGAAGAGTCTTTTCCATTCTACTTTGTCAAAAGCTTTCTCCAGGTCTATGAATGCGATGTATGTGTTTTGGTTTCTTCTTATTCTATTTTCTAGCAGTATTCGTAGAGACAGTACTGCTTCTCTGGTTCCCACACCTCTTCTGAAGCCATACTGGTCTCTGGAAAGGATGTTCTCTACTTTTGGTTCAATTCTCTTTAGAATGATATTAGTCAGTATTTTTGAGGCATGGGATACTAGGCTAAGAGTTCTGTGTTGCTCACATTTTGTCGTACCTGCCTTCTTTGGTAATGTGACAATTAGGCATTTCTCGAAGTCCTCTGGTATCTTTCCGGTCTTATATATTGTCTGTATCACTTTAAACAGGGCATCTGTGATTCCTTTTCCTGCTGCCTTAATTAGTTCGGCCGGAACGTCATCGATTCCGGGTGCTTTCCCGTTTTTGAGGTTTTTCAGTGCGAGGTCGAACTCTTCTCTAATGATTGGGTCTCCCAGATCATCCGCGTCTACCTCATTTTCTCTCTCTATCAATGCTTCACTGTCAATATTTCCCTTGCCATTGTACAGCATTTCGAGATATCTAATAGGTAGAAAGTACTAAACTTATAAAGCTTAAGTTTCAAGTTTTAAGACGCTACGTTGTTTAGTATTTGTTTGGCAGCCATCAATATTGAACGCTCTCAGTGAATTTGTAAACATGGAAAAAATTGGTCATCGTAATGTGATACAATACTTTCATTTGAAAGGTCTAAGTCGAACCAATATCAAAGCCGAGCTGGATTCTACTCTGGGGGAGTCTGCTCCTTCGTTTACAACAGTAAAATATTGGGTGGCAGAAATGGTAAAGAAAATCCACAAAATGGTACTGGATGACCGTCGATTGAAAGTGCGCGAGCTAGCAGACATGGTAGGCATTTCAAAAAGTGTTGTACATCGCATATTGAAAATTTGGACATGAAAAAGCTATGCGCAAGATGGGTGCCGCGTTTGCTCACAATGAAACAAAAACAGCGTCGTGAGGATGTTTCAATCGAGTGTTTGGCGATGTTTCACAGCAATAAAGCCGAGTCTTTGCGTCGATTCATAACCATGGATGAAACATAGGTCCATCACTTCACACCTGAGACGAAAGAACAGTCAAAACAATCGACTGAAAGGGGAGAATCGGTTCCAAAAAAGGCGAAGACAGTTCCATCTGCAAGCAAGGTCATGGCGTCAGTTTTTGGGATGCGCGTGGGATAATTTTCATTGAGTATCTTCAAAAAGGAAAAACAATCAACGGCGAGTATTATGCGAACTTATTGCAGCGTTTGAGTGATGAAATCAAGAAAAAACGGCCGCATTTGGCGAAAAAGAAAGTGTTGTTTCATCAAGACAATGCACCAGTTCACACATCCGTTATCGCGGTGGCCAAAGTCAATTAATTAAAGTTTGAATTGCTTCCTCACGCACCCTATTCGCCAGATTTAGCCCCCTCGGATTATTTTCTTTTTCCAAACTTGAAAAAATGGCTCGGTGGTAAAAGATTTGCCAACAATGAAGAGGTGGAAACTGCGGTTGATGGCTATTTTGAGGCGCTCGACGGTTCCCACTATAAACAGGGTATCGAAGATTTTGAACATCGTTGGGAAAAGTGTGTCGAGCTGAAAGGAGACTATGTTGAGAAATAAAAAAAAAAAATTCCAAATTTTTTGTGTTTTCTTTGTTAGGTCGGGTACTTTTGGGACTACCCTAGTATATTAACGTTTTAGCGTTGGTATATTGTTATAATTTAATATAAAAATTACGATTCATAGATAATTCGTAGATATCTTGAGAATCATATCAAATATAGTTAATCATATCAAATAAGGATAAATAAATCGATAAATCACAAGGAAAATTAATTATTAAACTGTGCCCAAAACATATGATAAAAGATGTAAACATTTTTTTTAAAGTCGATCGCAGATTATCAGGTCTTTGCTTACAGCGATTTTTCTTCTCAATTTTAGAGTATTGGAACGGAAACATGCAAATGGTTAAAATCAAGCAAAATCCATATAAGTTAAGAATGTTTTAAAACTAATATATGATTGCATAAGATATGAGCACATTTGGAAAGAATAATGATTGAGTAGTTCCTAGAGGTACCGTAAAATCAATATATGGGTTAGGGACTAAACCGCAGATAAACCATTACAGATGTGGCAAAGAAAGCAGAAAAACCTAAATAAAACTTGGTGAGTTATCTTGTGAGACGAGAGTATGAACTTTGGATCAAAAGATTAATTGTGTGACGACTAAAGACAAGACAAAGCAATGTTGGCATTAAAATGTCCTACATTCATATTTACATTCGCAAATATTCACACCAAAAAGTTTTTACCTTAAATACAATATTTATCAAAGCTATCGTTTATTGAAGGTCTTACTGATATATCTATTGAATTGATTTTAAATTATAAACATATATCTAAATGAAAAAAAATCCTATTTAATTTCTTTTTTTACAATTCATTCCTCAAAAATACTTTAACGTATAAATATTATGTTTGTCGAAGCCAAGATATTTACATGTTGTGCGTGCCAAAAACTCCCGACCAAATAAGACAGTGTACCATGGTATGTATCGTATCACTCAGTCACTTAAATTTGCCGTTGTACGACTATGATATTAAGATAAGGAGGACAGTGGCAGAAAAACAAGGATTACATTAAATTGGTTTTCTCGTACAAAACAACTTGTATCTTTCATTCTATGTTTGTAAGAAGATTAATGCTGAAGTCCTAACAGTATCGCATCCGAAATTTGTGGTCTATTTACGAAGGAAATGTTTTTTTCCCGTGATATAATAATATGTTGAATGTGTTATAAGGAGTCAAATAGTATTCTTCCTGATGCGTAGCATGGTTTGCAAACACGACTCTCTCTCTCTCTCTCATCAATTTCTCACTTCTTATCAATTTCTTCACGTCGTACAACAAATCACTAAAATTTATAAAAGAAAACAACACACGGCCCTCCTTTCGCGAAAGCTTTCCACACCGTCTTGCACAACGGATTACACTTCAAACTGTGCAAGGTTGCAATTCTTGATCCACTCTTAAAGTCCTCAATCTACCCCTGGGTAGAGAGTAAAATGTTACCTCGTAATAAGGTGAACTTGTACAATGTCGTCATATGTCCTCAGGTGACGTACGTCATTCCGGTCTGGGGTTACGTGGCCGAGATCCACATACACAAACTCCAGATTTTACAAAATAAAGCTATGCGCACTATAATGGATGCGCCATACTTGGTTAGCATTTAGGAATTATATGAAATCAAATAACGCGACTTAATCAAAGCAATTGTTTTCGTTCTAATTTTGAATCATATTCCATTTATAAATACAGGATATCTTAAGCATCCTTGTTTAACACGTTTTATCAGCTATGCAAATTTCTCAGTTTTTCCTTATATAATGCTGTGAAAAATGTAAGTTTTTAATTCCTTTTCTTTGAAATCATAATTTATTATATAATAATATGGTTTGCATTTCTGAAAATGGAAAACGTTTATGTTTTAGTATTGTCGTGTTAATGTTAACTTATTTAGTTATTACTTACTAATAACTAAATAAGTCAACATTTACGCAACAAAATCAAATCCTAGCAGATTTGAAATTATGAAAATTGTAAATTAAATGACTTAATAATACAATATTTTAAAGTTTTCAAATTCAAGGTTCCGTCTTGGTATTTTTTTAAATAAAAAAAGTTTACAATCATGTGACAGCTTTTTTTTTTTTTTAGAAAAGTTAGTGAAGTTATGTTGATTGGTTAACGGTAGTTGGAATGTATGACTCGAATAATTGAAATTTCATATGTAAATGCGCTTCATTTCAAAACTGAATAAAGTTGAGTATTTAAAGTTGTAGATATTGAGAGGTAGGGGAACTGTTTCAAGGAATCTCATATCCACTTGTCTTGCTGGAAAGCTATTAATTTTCCACGAGAATCTCGAATTTAACATACCCACTTTGCAGTGGTGTTACATCAAAAGTATTTCTGTTGGTAATTAATTAGTAAAAAAATGCGGAAGAAAAACATTTCATTTAAAATATTAATTTTTATAAATAATTTTATTGGACATTCCTTCCACCATGTTTCAGCCAATTCTTTTTTTAAATACATCTCTGATGAGTAATAAAATAATAGTAATATTAATTATAAATTATGTATTTAAAATCGATACATTTAAAACATTGTGTTCACAAGTTTTTAGTTTATGGTAATTATTTTCAAACACAGAAAAAATATTATAAAAAATAAAACACTGCTTCGATTTTTTTCCCTCCAAAAGAAGACGCAATAAAAACATATGAAGGTAGTATGTAAATCGAGGTCTTCTTCATATTAACACACTAAAAACTCTCGATGCAATAGAAACTATCTCGAACACATAAACACATTTTAAAAAGTCCGAGAATATCACAAAAGCCTCAAAATATGAAAAATACGTCATTATATCGAAAAATTTCCGAAGAATTTCGTTCCCCATCTCCCCCAAAATATAAAAATTGTACAGACTATTCATTTTATTAAGGAAGTGTATGTTTGTAGAATTACGAACCTTATTAAAAGTGTCTTTCTGAATTGCTATTTAACGACAAAATATTTTCGTCTACAAAATAAAATAAATATGTTTACTCCACTAATCAATCTACATTATTTCTATACGTTTTTCTATCCCTTAATCTGTGACTCTTCTCTGGTAGACTAATCTTATTTTGTTTTGACAGTTATATTTAATGGTTTGATTGATGTTATATTTTATTCTATTTTGAAAGATAAGAGAATTAATTTTTTTTTAATTATTTTATCCACACATGTAACGAAATTTGAACAAACATTTTTGAAAAAAAAATCTTATTTAGAACCTTAACGTTTTGCTTTAAAAATGTTGTTGTCTAAAATTTACAAAAATCCTTTTGAAATATTATATTTCATAAACATTTGAGGTTACCCCAAAGTCTGCCTAGATATATAAACATTATACTGACTGTATCACTCCTAACGATACACCACTGGTCACGTACCATTTCAAGTCTGTTGTAAATACGACCGTACGTAGGTTACGCGACACGAAGTACACGGCAGTAATGAAGATGACAGACGCGTTAATTGTTTGAGGTATCGCTCAAATATTGAACACTCACTTTATCTACCCAGGAAATTTCATTCAAATTGGTACAACACGTCAGCTCTACGCATTTAATTTGCAGACAATGTTTTGTGTGTCGGTGTTCCGGAATTTTGCTGTCTTTTGTATATTCTGAAATGTAGGATTGTCGTGACGTGACAATTTGTTGAATTAAAATGTTTTCAGTTGCCAACTTCAACATTTTTCTCTACTGACTAATTACGTTAAAAATGCGAAAAAGGACACAAAATAATACCTAACGAATTCAAATTAGTATAAACTTTGTTGAAGCACTTTTTTTATTTCTTTTCGCTATAACTGACAATTCTGTCTTAGTAAGTATTTCCTGTCAGTTTCTTTATGTGGTTGCTCCAGTCAGCCATCGACCTGTCTCTGTTCCCGGAACACCACCCACAGCCAAAGTCTTTCCGAGTTATTCGAATCTCACCTGTCAATGTGTCCAAAAATACCTGAGCCTCAATAAAACTGTTTCTGCTCTGTATGAAAACTCGAAGACGTAGAGCAATATATGTGGATCGATAGTGTGCTGTGTAGAAGGAAAAAAACCTTTTAGATATAAAAAAGGTTCACAAATGAAATAAACTTGGTTATATTTCTATATAAAATATTATTGTTACAATAATAACACGGGAATATTAAGTCAGAAAAAGGTAGTAAGTATATTACCGAGTACATAGTATATAAAGAAGCTAAATATATTGTAGAATTCCAAACTTATTTACATTTTAGGTGCGAGATTCTGTGTTATGCTGAGAACTAAACACTTGCTTTTAACCATTCGTTGTAGTAATAAATAAAAGGCATTTATATTTTTTTGCTAAAAACATCACACGGAGAAAAATGCAGCGAAAAATGCAAGTTCAATATAAAATATTGGTGCAGTAAAAACATTGAGACGGTAATTATTTTTGTGACGTAAAATTTCTCTAAAAATGTATAATATATAACATATTGAATGAAAATGTATAATATATAACATATTGAATGAAAATGACAACTATAAAGTTGATGTGCACAACAAATTGAAAAATCACCATTTTATGAATATAAACTTAATTTTAACTCGATCATAAAAAAAAGACTAACAAAACAAATAAACAGTGCAAATGTGAGTGGAAGGCGTGGCAGAGGAATACAAATGAAATCATGGTAGGCGTATTGTATGATATTTTGAAAGAAGGAAATGTAAAAAGTCAGAGATATCGTAGGAGCTGCAAGATAATATGTATGGATGTAGAATATGTGAAAGATGTGTGTCGCAGTAAGAAAGTCTGGTGCTGTCTCCTTTCTGTCTACCCCGATAAGTAGACGGCGTGATGGTATGTATGTATGTATGTTTGCCTAAAACTCCTCATCTCACGCTCAATATTCGGATCAATCTTTGAGAGAATAAGTGAAGACTCACGTATCTCTCAAATATCTTCAAAACCTCCTCGCTCTCCCCCGAAGTGCCACCTTGTACGTATTTTTTACATTTGAAGGAGGGATGTTTGGATTGATTATGTGTTTGTGTGTTATCATAAATACTTTTATGAATAAACAGGTATTGACTTATGAGAATGAATCAGAAAACAGTCATTAATTAAACATTTTTTAACCAATTATAGTTTATTTCACTACGTGACAAATTTTGAGATTAAATTCGGAATCAAAAACACTTGAACTGTTTTATAAGTTTCTGTGATAAATAGAGCAACCTCGAAATCAGCTAGCAAAGTATAATAAACAATAATTATAAATAAAAGGTGTTTTATAAGTAACTGTATTGAACATGTATTTTCGCAGATTGCATCCGAAAATTTTAAAAGATTTAAAATTGAGAAAATTTACAAAATTTAAATTTTACATTTAAATTTACAAAGCCTGCGTCTTTCACGTCATCTACTTGACAAGGCCATTTTGCTACCACAGCCTTGTGTCACTGTTCCACGCTAGTAAATTAAGCAAATAATCCAAATAGTTTCCTTCGTGTAAGGGGATCACTAAGAGCACTTCAATAGGGGTTGAGGCTCATTTTCTATTGCACTAAATCAAGCTTAAATCGGATTTTGGATTGCAAAGGGCAGGCGTGGATGGTTTTAAGCTTTTGAACTGTTTAGACTTGGATTACCATATGCTGACATGTTTGTGAAATATTAACCCCTGGATTATTTATTGTTCCTTGTTATTAAAGTTTAATGTACATATTTAGTTTTCAGGTCATGAAACTTGCTGTGCCGTGCTGGGCCTCTGATCTTAAAGGTCAGTGATTATCTCATAGTGGAGACTTTTCCTTTAGGATTTTACAAGTTGTTTCTAGAGTCTGGACGAGATATTATATCACCTGGGTTTCGGGAACGGGTTAAATTGTTGTAACGCTTATTATAAATTGTGCATGTTTTTGTTTTCTATAAAATCATCCACCCCTAGTCTTTAAGAATGTGAAAACTGTGGAGGTACTGTCACTCACTCCACAATACGTATCAACTGGTTAGAGTTAAAATGTGAAATACTTATAACTTTCTTTTCTTGTTTAAAGGAGACCAAATCATCAATAACTATCAAATTTGATTTTGTTCGAAATCAAATGTTCATATATGTATGGGGTGACAATGTATGACGGCTGATGTGTTGAGTAAAATTAAGGAGAGCACTTTGAGATGGTTTGGCAAACAAATTAATAAAAACTAGAACAAAAAGCATATACACGAGTAAAGTAGAAATAAGAGTACAACGTAAGCTAGAGGAAAACCAAGAAAAGCATGGTTGCAATTATATTTTAATAGAAGAAAACGTTAAAATTCAGAGATATCGTAGGAGTTGTATGCAGAGGTGTATGCATAAAAAACTGTCATCTCTGCCTACCCTAACAAGGAAATTGAGATATGGTATGTATGTATGTTAAATATTCAATATAGAGAATATTTATATCTGATGATCTCATTTGTCCGAAACTAGATTTCAAATAAGTTAAGATTATTTTGAATTAACTAAAACTTCTTTCATATGATGCTTTGTTTACGGGCATCGATATAAATATACGGAGTGCAGTGTTAATATTGGATTATAATTTATACTCATCTCATATGATTTATATTTATTGCCGGGCCATTTTAGTTCCCCTCACATACCATATTACACCTGAAGCCTATGCCCCAATTGTCCCAACCTTGTTCCGAATCTTTTTAAGAAATAAAGATATTTCAAACTATAATATACTCAGGTACTATTATAACACACACGCATTACACTTCACCTAAAGTTGAATGTGTTACGATTATATATCGGAAGATCTACTAAAGTTTATTGTAGTTCGTCCTTCCTTGAGGAGAGACTGGTCTCTAAAGGCGGTATATAATTTGTCCTTTTTATTATTATCATACATTATTCAGTCAAGGTCAGTGTCAGAGGAAACTTCTTTAAAAAATCTATTCCACTGCTTTGGAACTTGACTAACTTAACTAGGACACATTGACTTATAATTGTATGTTATTATTGAGTGATGGTATCTACATATGTTATCTGTACAACTATCAGACGGCAAAGCTATTACCAATTGACTGGTCGATTTTTAAGTAATAGTATCTAGATATCTGTAAAGGTATCAGAGGGCAAAGCCATTACCAATTGTCTGGTGGATTATTGAGTGATATTATCTAGATATCTGTACAGCTACGAGTATGAGAGGGCAAAGCTATTACCAATTGTCTGGTGGATTATTAATAGAAAATATCTGAACAGGTATCAGAGGGCAAAGTACTACCAATTGTCTGGTGGATTATTAAGTGAAAGTATCTAGATATCTGTACAAGTATCAGATAGCATTAATTGAAGTTATATTTTGATAGTATCTAGATATCTGTATAGGTATCAGAGGGCAAAGCTATTACCAATTGTTTGGTGAATTATTGAGTGATAGTATTTAGCTATCTATACAACTATCAGAAGGCACCTTATTCATAAATTTTCTGGTGGATTATGCACAAGTTATTTATTATTGACATTAATATTAAAACCTTTCTCCCATACCTTATTTTACCTGAATTTACTACATACCTCATGACAATTATATTTAATCATTTTAAAAATAACAATCGAAAATGTTCAAATCATCATATTAATTAACGTTATATTTTTTTAACTACGTTAAATATTTTGAAGCAAAATACTCGTATGTTATTTTTTTTGGATATCGGGTACTGCCAAATCGGAAATATGAATTTAAGTTTTATTAACATTATTTAGGTTCTCAGGTCGACACTATTGGTTTATTAAGTCTTTGTCATTTATAAAAAATACGTAAAATAAAATGTATTGATAGGATCAGCTTAAACTATTTTTACATTAACAATCTTACATACCTGTTTGTTTGAAAGTGTTTTAATCCTTAACTATTTGGTAAATTTTCCAATTTGAGTTTGTAGGTATTGGTTTATTAGATAAATTTACCTTAAAAAATAACAAAGGCATATGTATTTTGTACAGTCGACCATTGTTTTGAAGATTTAAATAAACTCAATTTAACTTAAGTATTTGTATGACTAATGTCGTCACAAAACATTACATTTACAAAATGAACGTATTTTTACATAATTGTTATCAACGCCATGCTACTGATGTCAAATTGATGATACTCGTATTACGATTGATGTCAAATAACATAGATATCTGTCAAGCTTTCATTCATTTGCGTATGTATCATTGATAATGAATCTGGATTCCTTGGCAAAGGTAGCATGTTAACCGACCGACCTCTATCTGATTTTTCTCAGCTTGTAAATGATTTTCAAAATAAAATGAAACTTGATAATTGACACTAATGGGTTTAAGATTGGGTTTTACTTGTAAAAATATGGGCTCTAGATATGATTCGATGCAGTAATGCAAAAATTTAAAACCGTGGTTTAGTATAATAAGATTAATGAAGAAGTTTTTCACTAGATCAATAGTTTTTCACTAGATTTTTTAATAGATCGATTGTTATTTTCTCATGTTTCGAAACTTTTAACCATCTTAATATTTTTTTTCATACAAATTTAATTTATTAATAATAATGATAATAGGACACTTTATAAAGTGACGTGCCCTCTAATTGGGATTCAAACCCACTATTATTGACAAATTAAAAATATTATATAAAGTGTCAAATGTAAGGATATGAAGGTAGTGTCTGCAGGATTAGGAAAACCCCAGAAATTTACCAACCATTTGATGTTAGATATTTTAATTAATATAGGATAAATTTTTACCCCGTTCTACCCACAAAAGTGAATAAGATATTTTTCAAGAGAGAGAATTTTTACAATAGTCGCAAGCGGACGCCAGTGAAAATCTTATTTTGTTATTCGTAAAATAAATAGGGCATAAAAAGGAAATAAATAACACCGTGATCTCTTTTTTATTTCTTGCTTACTATTCTCACGTAAGCACTATATACAAAGGAAGTTTCGAGGTGGAGAGTTTTTTTTATAAACATCGATGTAAGTGTATATAAATATTTAATATCTCCACATAAAATGTGGAGATATTGCTCTTACTAAACTTCCAGTCATCGAATTTAAAATTATATTCTTCCTTCTCTCCTCTTTAACGTACTTTATCTTAATTAGCGATACGGACATATTACATTTTTTTAAATAAGTAAGAAAATAATATCTGGAACTATGTAAAATATCTTGTAGTGTGTTAAGTCAAACACTGTTTATTCCATTTTGTGAAACCCATTTATTTTTAAGGTTTTTATCTCTTCATCAGGGGAGCACAAACAAGACTGAATTATGTTCGAACTAGTATCAAAATAAATGCGATTAACGATAAAAATCGGGTTGCGGATTGTGGGTGGACAGAGACAGGACATAACTTCAGCAAGCAGCGGTGAGGTCTCAAGATCTATTCAATTTCTCCATTTAGATTTTTTCCTTAAACCCAATTAAATGGAGGGAGTTTTTGTATTTTCATATATTTTTTTAAATTTCCATAGATTAACAACCTTTCTGATCTAGTTGAACTGTCGTCAGTCAATCGTGAGTTTCTATAGATTAACAACCTTTCTGATCTAGTTGAACTGTCGTCAGTCAATCGTGAGTTTCTATAGATTAACAACCTTTCTGATCTAGTTGAACTGTCGTCAGTCAATCGTGAGTTTCTATAGATTAACAACCTTTCTGATCTAGTTGAACTGTCGTCAGTCAATCGTGAGTTTCTATAGATTAACAACCTTTCTGATCTAGTTGAACTGTCGTAAGTCAATCGTGAGTTTCGAATTCAATTTATTCCTCATATTCGTATATCAATATTATTAATTTGAAATGTGTACCTTTATACAAGAATGATTACAACTATGTACTCGTAGATTCATATGTAAAGGAATTACAAATATCAATGGGTGGTGAATGGGAATGGGAATGCATGCGGGTTGCTGTATGCTGATGATATAGCAGTGTTAACGGAAAATAAAGATGAAATACACATTTGGTAAGTAAATTACGAGTATATGGCAGATGCGAAGATAATGAATGTAGGGAAATCCAAAATCATGGTACTAGAAAAGTAAAGGGGTTTCATTTTTCCCCCACTATCTGGGTGAAAAATTGAAGCAATTTGAGAAAATCCGCTTTTTAAGTAGTATTTTCTCAGATGATAAAATAATTGAAAGGGATATATGGGAGTGAAACGTTGACGTTGAGAAATCATGAAAATAACCGAATAAATACTGTAGAAGTGAGTGCATTTAGAAGAATACATATGGTGACAATTATGACAGAATACGGAATGAAATGATTTAGCACGAATGTGAACTTGAGGCTTAGGTGTTGAGAACGACGAATAAAAGCATTTTGAGATGGTTTGAGTATGGAGAAAAAGTGAATGAAAAAAATTATTACATGAAAAATGACCAAAAAATAGTGCAAATGTGAGAACTTGAAGAATATCATACAAATTAAGAATAAAAATAATCGTAAAAAATGAGTGTTAGCTTTAAGTATACCGTGTATCGTTTATTCTTTGAAGATTTTCCTAAGAAATTGAAAAAAATTAGAAAATCGTTTTCATTTTTTTAAGAAATAAACTCAAATCAGAATTTTATCTTGAGAAAAGTTTTAAGGCATTCTATACAATAAGAATGCATTCGCTCTTAAATTTTTTTCGCAGAGTACATTAAGCTTTATAATTCTTGGAAAAATAAAAACGTATTTCGATTTCTAAAGAACGAGTTTTATCAATTGCATCCAGCAATTATATTAATCTCATTGAAATGGCACTGGAAAAGATAAACGACAGGATGGCTGAAGGGAAATATATGGGTTGGGCCCAGCAATGTAGACAGTAAGGAAATCTACCAAGCAATCCATTTTAAAACCACCATTGAACCAACAACTGGATTGAGTTATAGTGGTTTTTAACACGCTGATGATAAGGGTAAAATAAAGGGACTGAATTTTAAAGGAAGTTGTTTTAAAGGTTTAATTTCTTTTTAAAATATTGAATTTTTTTT
>CATKWJ010000508.1:0-14946 GCA_949825065.1 Odontocerum albicorne | reverse complement strand
TTGTTGTTCGATAGGAAAGTTTGGTACTCTCTCTGCCTATTTTAACAGTTCTCTCTGCCTATTTTAACAGCGAAACAGGCTTCATGATATTTGCATTTGTTTATTAACTTACACGGCATTAATCTATAAAACGTTAACGTAATATTTGATAAACAATATATACCAAAACTAATTGTTTAAAGTGGATACCCTTAAATTATATCTACGAGTATCATATGGGTTTGTTGCCATCATTTGTCCCAGAAAATAAGGCTTTTACCGGTATCTTACCGAGGATAAATGAATATGAAAAAATAAGTTGATGCTTTTTAACGATATTTTGGTTATTATATAATTCCTTAGTCAGAAATTCTCATTAACTTAGCAACTTGTGAGACTTATTTACGAGAATGTACCACGTGAGTCAACCCTTGTCGTACTGTAGTATTAGAATAAATTAACAGCCTATCCTACAGTTTTTACCATACACTTATCAAAATAATATTACATTTAAGATATCGGGAACGCTGAGACAAATTTCAAGTAGTTTTGTGTATATGTATAAAATTAATGAAACATTGTCTCCTAAAATTGGATGACAAAATTATTTTATAACCAAAACTACGTTTATTTAAACAATTATTTTTATTTTATACTAAAAAATAAAATAAAAGTGTGTTGTAACATGTAAGTTGCCAATGAATGAAACTTTAGAAATTTTACTTTGAAAATAAAATCTCGTTAAACGTCCGAACGAATTCGTTTTACGGTTTAAATGCCGTATTTTAATCGTGTTACATGCTTCGCGTTTCCGGCTGCATCTTTGCATAATTCTGGAAAATATTGAATTAAGCTTTCGTACTATTTTACAATATACCATGATATTAAATTAAACTTCCTATATAGTTTATTTAATCAACGCGGTTTCTCAATTTGAGGAGTTATTTCAAAGACTCGCAATAAACAAAAGTTCGAAACTTTAGTGCTGCATAATCACATACAAAAGAAATTTGACTGAGTTTAATTGAAGCATTCGAAAGAAAGTCGCACTCGATAAAGACATGAATTGTATATACATACATAGTGAACAACAATTCTAAGTACTCATACATAGTGAACAACAATTGTAAGTACTCATACATAGTGAACAACAATTATAAGTACTCATACACCGTGAATAACAATTCTTAGCACTCATACATAGTGAACAAAAATTCTAAGTACTCATACATCGTGAACAACAATTCTAAGTACTCGTACATCGTGAACAACAACTCTAACTACTCATACAATTCTAAGTACTCATACATGTTTTCATTATCATCTCTGTCGTTCCTTATTACTGAGGTTTGTGATTTATGATATGTTGACGCCGCAGCGGCGGCCGGTCTAGGAGTGCGCTGGTGCGCTGAACCGGAGAAATAATTCGCAAAAATGTTAAATATTTGTATAGATTAAACATGTATAAGAATACTGACAAATCTCGATAATACTCTGTCTCTGCATCTTTTTTTTGGCCAACTTCTTATAACCTTCAATTTCTCCATGTTATCAAGATCACGTCTGGAAATCTGACTGAAAACCTCAGGATATGCTGGAAGCAAATTGATGCTGTCACTATTCACTCTAAGAGTATAACTACGCTCGTTCCTCTGGCGGTTTACGGGATTTCCAGCATCCGACGCCAACACCACATCTAAAAGGAATCTTATATATGACAAGGCTTTTGATATTGTACTGAAGCTCATGAGGTCCTTTCTGAAATATTCTGAAATTACCTGAAGCAAGCTGTTACTTAAAATGAATGGAATCCATAACGTGGCAGCAAACTACACTGGCTAGATAATTTCGGAAAAGTCGTCGAAAGGTTAATGTTCAGCAATGAACTAATAAAACGATCTATGTTTAGTGGAGAACTCATTAAAAGGTCTATGTTCAGCAGACAACCATTAAAAAAATTGAATGATAATGAACATTGTGAATTCAGACAAAACTTATAAACGTCATATAAGTTTTCATCACCATTCCCCAATCGGAGAGTTTTGATAGAACATTTGAATTGTTGATGCCCTTATACGAAGTAGTATTTCTTTAGATTATTATAATCAAACCGACTTGGTCAATATGATATTTTTTTCGATTACACTAGCAGAGGTATCTCCAAAGACTAGGAGACAATGAAATAAATTGTGCTCTGCAATCTAAAAGGACAGACCAAAATTAAGATGGATCGATGGGGCGAATGTAGACTGTCTTGCTACGGGATTGATGAGCTGAAGAAAATGTGCCGCAGACAAACAGAAGTGGTGATATATCCTGAAGGTAGTTAAGACCCACCCTGGGTCGTAGGTTTGATGATTTATTGACTGCACAATGATAAGAATATTATCCATTATTTTTAATACAATACTTAGATTTGGTCAGTTTATTTTCATTATCGATCTAGTAACCACCCTAATCCTAATATTGACAGTGGTCAAGAATAAAATTCATGTCCGATATTACATGGTATAAACATTTAAAACGGAAGTAATGCAACTTATGATATATGTGAAGCTTATGATGATTGTGTGGTAAAAACTAAAACTTGTCATTTTTGGTTTAACAACATTCGTTCTGAAAATTTATCATTGTCAATGTTTACTCTGTGGAAGAAGTTAAAAGAATCCCCTGATGTTTTTTTAGAGATCCCTTTAGAGATGGCGATTTACAAAATTACTAAAGTATGGGAGAATATTATATCCAGTAATTCAAATTATTTTATTTGTTAAAAATTGTTTCTTTTAAATATTAGTTTTATAATATTAAAAACGGCAATTACTTTCGCATTAACATAACATAATTGCGATAGTAAACTTTTGAGTACTTCAGTTCGAGTTTTAAATAAGGTTATTAAATAAACAAAAAAAAATTGAGAAGGACTGCATTTGAAAGCAACACGAAAAATCAGGGAATTCGGAATTTGCCAAGTCCAGCAAGTAAAAAGCAAACAGCAAATATGAGAGCCGTTGACGCGCCACGGCGAAGCTGGAAATTTTAAAAACAAATACGCTTTTAATTCATTTACCTTGGATTTTCGTAGGGACTCGCGGTAACACGTGGAAACTCTTGATTTCGGTGATGAAAAAGTAAATCAAATTTTCAAGGTTTTGGCGCAAATTAGTTTTTTTATGGTTTCACATGTGAAGCGTTTGACTAAAAATTAAAAGGGTACGTTCCTTGCGGCTTGGAGATACATACTCGTACATGAGATTAATGTAATATTTTTGATATAACGAAAAGGAAGATTTCAACTTCAAACGCGTAATACATATTCAAAACACATAGATTTAATGTAAAATCAAGTTGTTCATTAGTATGGTCAAAATAAAAATATAAAAAATCTGTCATTATCAGAGATTTCATAAAAAATTTAAATATTTAATTATAATGAAGTATCTTGACACCTTCGTTGTCATCATCGTTGCTGGGCCTCGTAGTCGAGAATCCCTTCGCCATACCAAAGTCAATTCAGTTGGAAAGCAAAGCTGTATTGTAGAGATTTTTTAAATGAGTGTGCCGTTGCATACCAGCAAACTCAACGGTCCCACCGCTGTATTGGATCCGATGATACACCGAAGGGAGACGATCGGAGCACACCGGCTTTTTTTTTTTTTTTTGAAAGAATAACATAGACATGACGACCTCCGCACGGAAGTATAGTGCCTTACCGCGCGGCCATGTACCTTGTATACAATACAACCTAGCAGATTTACTGCCATGTGGCAATATCTTCCAACCAACTACTGTCTTCCTATGCGTACATTCAACTTAATACAATTTTAATATTTTAATTTGAGAATGGATCGAGTCCCCAGATAGAGCGCCTTTGAGGAGAGGTTGCTCTCTAAACGGCGCCATATAAGTTTCCCTTTTATCATTATTATAAACAGTTTTTATTGAACGTGCGATAAGATGGAGAGTTATATACCTGACAAACAATTTATATGAAATTGCACGTTGTACTAATACTGTCGAAAATAAATACAAAAACTGCAACTAAAAATATTTGCGACACATTTTGAAATTGTTTAACTGTTCGGCAATGCCAAAAGTGGTTTAAACAATTTAAAAGTGGTGATTTCAATCTAAAAAACAATCATTGAAGTGAAAAAGTAGTGAAAGTGGATGATGACGTATTGTGTACAGAAATCGAATCAAATCCAGCACTGATTACACGACAGTCAGCTGACAAGATTGGATATTCAAAATCTAGTACGCAAGAAAATTTGAAAAATAATCTGTAAGATTGTGAAGCAGGGCCTATGAATATCGCATGCTCAAACGGATGAGGTCAAAGCGATACGCAAGCGCGTATATGAAGATTTAATCGAAAAAAAGACAAACACTCCGTTTTTACACCATTTCGTGTCTAGATACGAAAAGTGGGTGCTATAATCGAACCAACGACGTAAACGCCAATGCCTTTCAAAGGAGCAGGTAGCAAAACCGACCCGTCAACCGGGTCCAACTGTAAAAAAAAGTGGTTTTGAGTGTATGGTGGGATGCAAAAGGCATAATTTAGAAGTGAAAAAAGACATCGAGGAGTATTTTCATCCAAATCCAATAAACTTTATTCTGACGGTATTAAAAATTTGTTAAATAGATGGAAGAAGTTTGTGTCTACCGAAGGAGAATATATTGTATCGGTGTAATAAGAAAAAAAAATCCATCTGCCTCTTTCATTTAAAAAAACGACATTTTCGTTCGGACAACCAATATAAGCATAGGACGTGGCATTGATAAATTTAACCTGGGTGGTGCACGGCTGCGTGGTAATGTTCTGGACGTGCGGAAGGTCGTTGGTTCGATCCCCGCGCTGTACTCCCCTCGAATATCGCAACCTTTTTTACAGGCTAGGATACCTATGACTTCGGTTATATCTATTCTTAAAAAAAAAACATGCCTGAATAAACATGTCTCACTTCAGTGTGCCATCGGATCCAGTACAGCGGTATGGCCGGTGAGTTTGCTGGTGTGCAACGGCTCATTCTCTTAAAAAAACAAACTTCGCGGTACGGCTTCGCTTTTCAATTGAATTGACATTGGAATGGCGAGGGGGTCCTCGACTACGAGGCCCAGCAATGATGATGATGATAAAATTAACCGCTAGTCAAATTATTCACCAGTGAGGATTTGCACATTTATAAATCAATAAATAAATATAAGTTTATTGAAAGCAACATAGTATGTATTATACTGATATACGGATATATTGAAATTGCATGTATGTTAAGTATTATATATTTAAGGTAATGGAAAAGAAAATACATTTAAGATAAAAGCTATCAAAATATCTAAGCTCTCCTTATAGCTTCCCTCCAGCTTAAATAAACCCCTCCATTAGGAGGGCGAGCTCGGCTGCAAGGACACCAGATGTTTTTCAGCCAACACTCTTAAAAACATAAACTACAAATATAAAAATTATAGAATAATTGTAGAATAATCTCAAAATGAGAGAACACATTCTCAAATACTTAAAAAAAAAACAAGTATTTTACGAATATAAAATCGTCTGTTTCAAATGCATGTAGAGTGAGAATGAGATACACCGAATAAAAAATGGGAGAAGCTAGTTGAAGGAATTTTAACTGAGGGAAAAATATGAAGTCACGAAATGTATGGATTTTGATGAGGAGATAGCTATGTGCGTAAATGGAAAGACTTGGTGATCTCTTTGCATATAAAGGACACGTCATATTATTATGAATATATGTATCGCAACCAGAAAGTTATATAAAATACACAAATATAAATTAAATTTATTTCCTATTTGTCTCAGTTAATGTATGTATGAGTAAGAATCCAAAACCGTCTACGTAGGGATGGAGTTTATAATTTATTTAAATTCATATTGTCCTCAGGCGGATTTGCATCCAAACCATACACATGGAGACAGAGAGAAATAGAGATATAGGGACACATCTACACCATACCATACGATTAGAGATTGCCCCTGTGGGCCGCCCGAGCACCCCCGAATATCAAATAGGCTTTATTACACCCCGTTCATTAGCTATGTAAAGTGATGATTGTCTCTCTTTCTGAATCGTTATACTTGGAGATAGATTCAATGGTCAATATCCTAATTTTAAGAGAAGAATGATAATCTGTGAGACACTTTTTTAGAGGGCAATGAGTAAATTTCCTTTTTAAAAAATATGCATCGGTTATAGTAAAATTCTAATCAATTTTATAATTTGAATCAATAATAATAAAATTGTAATCAATCCTATAATTTGAATCACTATGAAAAGTATAGTTATGTGAGTGTTAGGGAAATAAAGCGTTTTAATAATAATGTTTATTCAGTAACATTTGAAATCTTTATTTGAAATAAAAATCCGAGAAGCATTAGTGATATAAATTCTGTTAATTTAAATTGAAAAGTTTCAGCTGTCGTAACTGAATATTTGTTTATATTTATATACTATACTGTGCGTTTTATCAACTATTGAAAATAGTAACAATAGTAAAATTATAATTTTAATTCGCAGTGCGCATGAATATAAAATCAAAGTGCTATAAAAATAATAAAAATTTACGTTACCCATACATAAAAAATATCAGAAAGGAGTAAGTACATGCATATTATCTAAAAACTCAGGACGTACGAGTGTCATACAAAAAATCTGTTTGGAATAAGTATAACATATTCGTGTAATTTATCCACTCAAGACACATAAAAAATCAATATGTTATACATATGATATATGCAAGTACTTTTGAAGTTCAACAGATAATAACTTCTTTGTATTCAATCTCAAAACAACAAAGTGCGGGGTATGTAAAATTATCTTTTTGTTTTTTCCTTATTGGAATCGTGTACCTAACTATTTTTTTCCTATTTGTTTTGTATTAATGCCAATAACTCATATCATAAAATATTTATTTTTAGATACTTTATGAAATTATTCCTTTAATTTTTTTCAGAAATCAAGCAAGTTGTGCCACAGGATGGTGTCATATGCTGTGATGTGACTTGATTGAAATGAAAGATACGAAGAGTGAATAAAAAAAAACAAATTAATACTTATCATAGAAAAGGAGAGAAGACTTCTTTAGATAGCTAAAAAGTAATTACTTTAGGTAAATCACTTTATGATTAACTGGACATGTGAAATTGACCATTGCATAAAGTATTGATGCTTTTAAATATTTTGTAGCATGTTGACATACTTAAACATAGTGAATAAAACGAATGATAAATATAGCTTAACATACATATCATAACGTAATATCCCTTGACGGAGAGGATGAGAAATTTCTATTTCTATTCTAACATAACGTATACCAATAGATCTCGTCAGACATACTCTTCAGTTATTCAAATTCTTACCTTTTCTTCACTTAAATTTCTTCAAATATCTTCTTCCATTTTTTCTTCGATGTAATTCTTCCATGCTTTTAATATACTTCAGATGTTTATATTTAGAAACTAATGGCTGCAAAAATAAGTTGCATTATGAAAAGAAATCCTTAAGGAAAAAAACTTTTTTTATTAATATATTGAAGAGATTTTTTATTTCAAAAGTCTAATAAGCTTTTGTGCTTGTACTCGAATAATTAATATTTTACTTGAATTTATTATTATATTTATGGCAAGAAGCTTTCTAGCACGGGTTAAATGATCAATTTCTTTTTGTTTATTTAATAACTCTTTTTCTGTGTTTTTTTAATGAACATTAAAAGATATTGGAAAAGATATTGCACATGGCTGGTTTTGAATTTAAAAGATCATATGCAAAAAGCCCGCGGCCGTTTTGCGGAACGTAGGGGGTCCTACAGCTGAGGATTGTATCATAAGCCCCGGCGTGTTGTTATTTCAGTAATCGAGTTATTTTTCATAGATTCCACTTCCAGTTGTTGTTTTAAACTTTTGTACGTGTAAGAGCAAATCTCATCACAAGAGACTGATAAACATTTGTTGTGTTTATTTAAAATCTCTTTAAAAAATATTTATTAGCGATACTACGATATATTAATTTATTTAACACTTAATTGCAAATACAATCTGACAGGCTTATAGCCAGACGGCATGCTATATATTCCAAATAACCAGACAAAAGTAAATAAAGAAAGTTAAATACATGGTCACCAAAAATATTAATATTTATGAAATTTATGGACATACACATATGTTATACTCGTAGTAAAAGTAAGGTATCGTCAATCAAAGGAAAAGGAAGGAATTTTTTCAGTCGCTTTTTAAAGCATGTCAAGGACGGAGCAAGTCTTGGTTTGTAACTGGTTCCAGAGTCTCACTGCATGGCCAGTAAAGGATGATGCAAAAATGGAAGAGCGGCGAACTGGAAGGCCTTTAAACAATCTGTCTGAGCGTAGCATAAGGCCATGCTCGGAAAGACGCTGACAATTTTCGGAGAGATAAGAGGGGACGGCGGAACAGTTAAGGTTATTATACAATAGAGATAGTGTGTGGTGTCTACTTTTCACATTCAACCAGTTCAACGTCTTCTGGTGTGAAGTGATGTGATCGTACTTCCTCAATACATAATACAATATACTATTAATAAAAAAAATAAGTTCAACAAAAACGTTACTGCCTTGATCTCATAAATAGTTAGAAATTTTTCTCCATATAATTAATCGGCACATTTGCTTATTATTTTGAAGAAGCAATTCTCAGAGTCAATTAGAAATTATCTACCAATTTCATAAAACACTAAACCCTATTTTTTTTCTTCCAAAATCCAAAGTTATAATGATAGGAAACTGTGAAAGAAAAAGTAAATATATGGGTGAATAAAAAAATATTGGAGAAAGTTGAGGAATTCTGCGATTTGGGAAGTGTTTTCTCAGATATTGGAAGAGTTAAGAAAGATATCGAAAGGTATGTTGCGATAGAAAACAAAGTCAGTGGGGTATTAAACATATATATTTGAATCGGACAGTATCATAATCGGCTAAGATGACAGTCCACAATAGTATTGTGGTGTCACTCTTGCTGTATAGAAGTGAAAAGTAGACATAGAAAAAAACTAATGGGAGCTGAAAAAATGCTTTAGAAATGTGTGCTTTGGGACAAATACTTGGAGTGACAATGTGTGACAGAAAACGCAATGAAGTGATAAAGGGTATATGTGAACTTAAGGCTGATATTTTAAGTAAGATGGCTTGGGCAAGTGAAACGAATGAATGAATAAAGGCAAAGAAAACAGGTACGTAGTGCAAATATGAGTGAAAGACGTGTGAGATGATGACCAAGAAAATTATGGTTAGATAAAGTGAATGATATTCTGACCAAAATGAAACTTAGAAAGTCAGAGAAGTCGTAGAAATTGTGTAAGAATGTGTATGGATTTAGAGGAGGCTAAAGATGTGTGTCGAAATTGGAAAGTCTGGCGTTCTATCCTGTCTGCCTCCTTGGCAGGGAAACGATAGGATGGTACGCATATATAAACTTTTTTCCTGACTATTTATTGAAATTGTAAAAACATTGGTAAAAATACATAGAAAAATTCGCGCTGACGGACGGTGTGGAGTGACAAGGCAGAAATATACCACCGACCCGATTGTTTGACCAAATCAAGTATGTAAGAGGTTTCTCTGTGATGGCAGCACTCCGAGAAGCATAACAAGTAGGGAGAAATGCAGAATCATCGTGGACAGTTAGATGAATGGACAGAAGAGATCACGACTCTCACTCATGAGGAATCGATCTTGAAAAACAAAGTTTGTAGTCTTGTTGGTGTAACCATTCAGTAATTTGATGTTCAGTTCTTAAAAAAGTTCCATTCTATTGTATTCGCACTAGGCCTTAAATAATTTTCTGTTTTGTTAGAAATAATTGCCACACGGCAATTAGCGCGCCTGACTGTACTACATTAAACATTATTATTACCAAGATAATGAAAATATTATGTTTTATACTTACACAACATGAAACACTTTTTACCTCATGTATATCTATATATTCTAACTCATTGAAAACTGTCTGACGAGTTGGGTGGGTACTTGGATGTCATATGTTGTGAATTTATTTCTCGTGTGCAAGGAAGCATCGTTTGTGCCGTCACACATTTGCTCTGTAAGCTTTATGTAAATGATTTCCGGTTGCCTTAAGTTGGAGAGATGAATCGGAAATGCGCGTCTCAGTTCCGGAGCTTTTGCGCAACTCATCAAAGCACTCAGCTCAGAGAAGTGAGGTGAAGCCTTCTTGTGATAACAATGCTTTTACAATCTTGGTTGATGCGAAGAAGTATTTCAATAATCTGAGAATACAACTCTACCAACATGTCAAACAACCAAGAAAAAAAAACGGGAATATATGAATTATTTAATTATTTTTTCTCGTCTAGCTTTTAGGTGATTATTAAATGACCAATGACTAATGCACGCAGAAGTAATCAATTCGAAATTGTTTTTGTGCTTTTTTAAAAATATTAACGGTTGATTGAGAGTTGTATTTAACTGTACAAAATTTTCATTTTATACAGTAAAATCTGGCAGGATTATTGCCTATTTAGAATTTTGTTTCAACAAACCAGAAATATATTAAAACGCCTGTTGTGAAAATGACAGACTCATATTTTTTTTTTGGAATTAGAAATCGATAGTCAAACATCCGGGCTAGAAAACAGGTGTTATACAAATTAGACCACGAATTACGAGTATTTTTAAGATGAGGAATTTGGTCGTTTGATAATGTAAGCGTCCATGAGGTAACTTTGTGGTGACCATGGACAAAATAATATATTCTTATTTAAAAAATGTCTACCTATGGTGAGGTTTGGTGAAATTATTACTTGAAATCAACCAAGCTTTGTTGTTGCTTTTGTCGGCATCGTGGTCTAGTGTTAAGCACGTTTTCTAAGCATCCAGGCGTCATGGATTTGACTCTCGGGGGATGCTGGACAGATTTTACGTGTGGGCCTTTTTTCATCTTAGTTTTTTGTTATACTGGTAGTTGGCGATTTTTCGTGAGCGTTTTTCGGGTAACAAATTTTATGATATAGTGCTTAACTTTGTTCCTTTGGTTTGTTGAATGAAAATACACAAAAATAAAGTCCGTATTAAAACAATTTAATTACGACTTTTCTAATATATGTTGCGATAATTTTTATTTTCCCTGAATGTAATTTTTTTTGGAAAACTAATAAGATAAATGTTATTTTTTTTAAAATTGAAATATTATAGTATAAATAGCGTGATTAAAAGACACGAAATAGTTTTTACATTTACGAATATTTCAAAATTGAGTTAAAAAAAAGACAAATGACGTTTTTTTTGTCAAAACAAACTCTCCTTTTCTTTCTTTAATTTAAATTTTAATGGACTTTTTTAAGTTTCGTGATTTCTCCTTTAGCGAGCATATTCTTTTTATATTAAAACCTTCACTAGCATTGTTTGTGAGAACTCGACTTTTTTAACAAGTACTTTCAAAGTAAATAATAATAATGGCAACGGAAAAACATAAAAAAGAAAATAGGGGATTTGAATTTTCCCCAAATTAGCTTTTTGATAATATATTTACATTAGAAACAACTTTAAGTGCGCAATTAAATTTCTGTATGTGAATTTCTTTAAAGGTGAACAGGAATATAATTGAATCGGTCGAGGTTCTTTCAAGATCGAGGCAGGGGCCGTTCCTATTACCAATTCTTTTCAGTTCTGCTCAACATGAGTAGGAAGGGTGAAACTACTAAAGGCTTATTTATATAGGTGGGATATATCAATATCATTAGTCTTGTGTTCGTTGATGTCTCATCTACACAATCAGGACTACAAGTAGCTCTGAAAAAAAGATCGACGACAAATGAATGGAATTTGGAATGAATTTTAATCACAAAAAATATATGTAAAAATACACGAAACTTTTACTTCCGAAAATATGCATTTGTATTTATATTAGTGGAAATATCGATTAAAAAAATTATAATGTTCGAAGGACACCTTGCACTTCTGACTTGCATATTCGCTCAGTCATATTTTAATCGTTCATTCTCTCCATATGTCCAAACCATTTTACTCAAAACATCCATTTTATCGATGCATTAATTTCTGACGTCTTAATTAGGCCTTCTTTCAAACATTGACACTCTACAAATTTTCCTTAGTCCACGCATCTCCAGAACATTAATCTTACTACTATCTTTCTTCTACCAAGTCTACGTTTTACTTCCATAAATCAAAGTTAGCAACAACATATTATAATGTATTGGCACTGTTGATACACTATCACAACCCTTCTTTCATTGTCCCTTTCAACTCCACATATATTTTACATTTGAACCACCATTTTTTTACTTTCAGTTACGTTTTCTATTTTGAAAATGGTCTTAAAGAGATAAAAAAGTTAAACTCTTATTATATGTTCTACTCAGATCCCATCACACGATTATCATAAATGCTATAGAAAATTAAGTTTTTCATATCCAGGCATACTTCAAAGAGTTTCGGTTCCTTTCGTAAAACGTAGCTCTCCGGTTTGAAATTCTCAAGCAGCGCTCGATTCAATTATTGCCCGAAGTACAAGTTAACGACTTGTTGTTGTTTGTGCAATCGGTTGTGGAGACTATAGGGTTGAGTATTCTATAGCTGGCGGGGGTTGCGCCTTCTGTCTTGTACTATGCTAGTTTCTACCTTGTATCTACAACCCTCCATGTGCAACTATACCTGTTATCCACAACTGCAGGTGTCTGTCTCGACTGGGGTGAATCATATAACATTTTGTTTGATCACCTTATGGGAAGAAAATTTATATACCTTATGATTAAATTATTAAGATAATATACTATGAACTTTACTGAACCCCTAAATAAGTCTTTGTCCCTAGCTTAAATAAAAAATTGTCAGTATTTAGTTATTTAATCGTTATAAAAAATAAAATTGTCTTTCAAAACGCTTTACAGATATCGAAAATAATAACTAATAATAATTATAAAACTACAGTTGATTGATTGGGACACAATGGTTTTAAAGCAATAATTGGACCAGATTTTTGTGCATAAACATGTTAACTAGACCAACTAAAATAATGGATATCCAAATTAACAGCATAGCTTATAAGGAAATACTTTTTGAACATATTGAAACTGATAAACAAAGTTCAATTATAATTATTGTGGAGCTTTAATTTAAACATTTTTGTGATTTTTCAAGCGATGACTGCCTGAATTAAGGGAGTAAGTTTCTCAAATGAAATAGTTTAAATAAGAGTGTGAACTTTATATATTTTTTGTGCCGATTTTCATCCATTGTTTTATCGGATCTTTTAGGTTTAAGAATATTGTCGAACTATTGTTATAATTAGCTAGCAAAAACGTGTTGGGGTGATTGGATTATGTATTGCATATACCACTAAGGTCCAAAAGTGTCTGGTTTTAACTAGTTAGAGCGCGTGTGGGCAGGTACCATTCCACTTCCAACACACGGTTAGGCAATGTTACATTTAAAATTTGATAGCTTTACTATAACGATCAAAATTTGATACTCCAACTAGAACGATTCGCGTGCAATTTTTTTAAATAACGTCTTCTGTGATATTCTCAGTGTTATATAATTTTTAAGAACCAAAATTCACAATGTTTTATCACTGGTGTTGAAAAATTAATTCACCGTTCTAAAAGTGTATTGAAATGGTGAGTGTAAAGAAAAATATTTGGTTCTCTTTCACATATATTTGGATTTTGAAATATTCATTTTTAAACCAATTCCTTTGCTGACCTCTGCCAATTCTTGTAGTTAGTGCGGAAGATCATTCGGGTTTTGTGAGAATATAACGATATCGTCTGCAAACCTCAAATTGCTCAGGTATTTTCCATCAATCACCAGGCCTTTATTTTTCCCATTCTAGTTTTTTAAATATGTATTCAAGTGTAGCTGTGAATAATTTTGGGGAAATAGTGTCTCCTTGACGAACTCCCTTACCGATTCGGAAGGTTTCCGAGGATTTGTGGAGATGAATTTTTGCTGTTGCATCCTTATAGATGTTATTGAACAACTAAATGTATGCTCTATCAATGCCTTGTGTCTTTAGAGCTTCTAGTCTGGCAGTTTTTTTGACTGAGTCAAATGCCTTTTCGTAGTCCACAAAGGCTAGGTACTAGGTACCCAAGTACAGAGGGAGTTCGTATTCCTCATATCATTCTATTATTTCCCGCAGCACCTGAATATGATCCATGGTACTGAACCCAGCTTGTTCTCGTGGTTGGTTCGCGTCAAAAATACTCGAGAGTTGGTTAGTTAAGATCTTGGTAAAAATTTTGTATAGGGTAGGTAGCATGCTAATTGGACGGTAGTTCTTAAGGTCCTCTTGATCGCCTTTCTTATGGATAAGTATTACAGTTGCAGATTTCCAATCTTCTGGAATGTCTTTTTCTTGAAGGCACTTGTTGAAAAGTGTTGATAAGATGGTATCCATATCATAAGCCCACAAAATACCAATTAAAATAGATATGTTACTAAAAGTGTTGATAAGAAAACAATGTTACTAAAGAGTCTTCCAAGCCAAAAAATAAAAAATAAAAAAATACTGTAAGGAAGCTGCTGATGGATCTCCAGGTAGATCAGATGTCAGAATCCTACTTTAACATCCATTTACAGTTCGCGAAGTAACTGAAAACCTAAAATATACATATATAGCTCTTCGCTAAAACCATATAAAAAATCATATATATATATATATATATATATATATATATATATATATATATATATATATATATATATATATATATATATATATATATATATATATATATATATATATATATATATATATATATATATATATATATATATATTTGTTTTAAGATTTTCACGGATGAATGAATATGTCATTTTGGTTTTACGGTTTATCCGCGTAATTTGAGATAATTGTCTCCGAGCTTTCGACAGAATCGCATCTGTCATCTTCTTGGGAGTTATTTGCAAACTGTTTTGTGTAGTGATGTTGACTTTTGTTTT
>CATKWJ010000507.1:0-30329 GCA_949825065.1 Odontocerum albicorne | reverse complement strand
ATCTTGTTTCGACTTGGAAGTGTTTCTCCCAACCGTCGTTTGCCCAAACACTCCCAAGTCGAAACAAGATTTGCCCGAACGAGGCTCGGGCTTGTCAGTATAAAAAAAACTTCGTGCCCGAGTCACGCTCGGGAAAAACTGTCAAGTGGTTAAGTGTAAACCAGACTGGAATCATTTTTGAAAGAATTTGGGTTCCAGCGGGATTTGAACTTAATTCATTTTATATAACGCAATAATAGCGTGATTGTTGCAATAACAAAATTTACACGCTTAAATAACGAAAAATACTCTATTATTATTACCAACAACCAATCAAGAAATATTCCATAAATACTCGTATAATGCAATATTGTGCACAGCTTTCGGAATACCCATAAAGCTAAAAATGAAATAAATCACCTTTGCCAAGAGACAGATAATATTTTTTAGGGCCGTACTTAATAAATATCAGGATGCTATCTACCAAGAATACTTCCCCGAAGAAGCAGCGAGAGTCAGTTTTGAAGAGGCCAAGAAGAAGTTATCCCTTATCTTCATCAACAGCCACTATTCCCTGGAGGGAGTCAGGCCCCTGCTTCCTAATGCTGTGGAAGTTGGAGGCTTTCATATTGGAGATATCAAACCACTTCCAGAGGTGACTATATTTCCCTTCCTTTCTTACTTTATATTTATCTGTCTTCTTCGGTTGTCAGTCTCAGGTAGTTTTGGATTTTAACAATTGCCACCCTATGATGGATAGTGATTGACCAGCACTAAAAATAACCTAGCAGATTTTGCATAATTTTAATTTAAAACATATATTTTTCACTGGATACTGAGCGTCCAGCACAGTGGCTGGCGGAATTGTTTAGCACAGTAAGGTAAGTGTTAACATGCGCTATTTAGGACTCTTTTGGATTCTTACATGCGATATTTTCCCCCATTTACGGTTGTTTGGATTCTAATATTCATTATTTTCCCCATTTACGACTGTTTTGGATTCTAGCATGCGTTATTTGGCCCCATTTATCACTATTTTGCATTTTATCATGCTTTATTTCTTCTTCTAAGAAGAAGAAGCTATTTACGACTGTTTTGGATTCTTACATGCGGTTTTTTCCCCCATTTACGGTTGTTTGGATTCTAAAATTAATTATTTCCCCCATTTACGACTGTTTTGGATTCTAGCATGTGTTATTTGGCCCCATTTACCACTGTTTTGGATTCTATCATGCGTTATTTTCCCCCATTTACGACTGTTTTGTATTCTAACATTCGTTATTTTACCCAATTTACGACTGTTTTGGATTCTATCATGCATTATTTTCCCCCATTAACGCCTGTTTTGGATTCAAACATGTGTTATTTTCCCCCATTTACAGTCGTTCCAACATTGCAGTATTAGTAGGAAATATCGGCAAACTTTTTGCCCGTAAAGGTAAAAAGGTGAAAATATTCTAGGCTGCTAAATAAACATCAGTTGTTAAATAGATAAGCCCTTCACAACAATCAGAATTCCTCAAAAACCAGTTAGTCACTGGGAAAGGTTGTCTTGTGATTTTGACCGGGTCTTTAAATGTTAACCTTTCCTTCCCTGTGTTGGGTATCTTCTACACGTTGCTTCTAATAACCATCAATATCTCTATAAATATAATAAATACAAGGTTAAGATTTTAGGTATTCCTCCATAATATATTTACGCATTGATTTAAAAAATAATATTAATTATAATCAGAATTTATCGACTACATCGTAAGTATTTCGTGAATATCGGAAACAAATTCGCATTTAAACGCTGTGAGTGCCTCGATCTTGGGTCTTGACGATAGGTGAAAAGTGTGCGGGAAGCGCGACACTATATTCGCATCTCACTTTTGCATACGTCACTGAATAGCGAGGAGCGCAATTGTCTCAACCTCGCAAGTGTAAGCCACGCCCGAGTTAGCCACCAACCCTGCCGCGCCGCAGTAGCTGTTGAGCTGGCAACGAGACTAGACCTACGCCCGTTCCGTGAGCGGTGCCAGATGGTTTTTTTAATGCTTTCAGCAAATAAATCTCAATTATTATAATTTTTAACTTCAATTATAATTAATTAAGGGGATTATCTATGAATGTTCTTATTTTTCCGATTTAAAATCGCTAATTTTTGATCGCGTACTCACTACCCAACACCGGAACACGCGTTTCATTTTTATCACCGTAAGGGAAGGGTTAACAGCGAGCCGGTTGTTGATTATTTACTAACATAGGACTGGTTATGGGCCTGCCTTTGTTACGGGTTCTGCAGACAGTAGAGTACCGGAAGGACAAGACAAGAAGGTGCACGACATACAGCAATTTCCATGGGGGTCAAGTTCTTCGGCATTGAGGTCCATAAGCAGAAGAATGATTAATATTTTGACGTCCTTGAAATGTTCTTGTTATAGAAATTTTGGTCAATGATTATCAAAACAAAACATTCAATTTACAGGAGTTTAAAAATATCTTGGACAATGCTAAAGACGGAGTGATTTACTTCAGCATGGGAAGTAATATGAACAATGCTGACATGCCACTTGAAGTCAGAGATGACATCCTGAAGTCCCTGAGCAAGTTGAAGCAGGTAGTGCTGTGGAAGTTTGACGAAGACCTTATTTTGAAATCTGATAATGTCATCATCAAAGAGTGGATGCCTCAAACCAGCATCTTAGGTATGCATATTTTTATATAGATGTATCAGGCCTGGGATTATCAGCTAATCTAATGGGTCATTTATTTGGCAGCTTCCCATTTCTCAGAAGAAGATACGTCATAAACATTTTGATTTTTAAAAATGAAATATCGCGTCGTTGCTAGGTGACGCATTTATGGTATACTTGGTAAGACACTTTTTTTTTTTTTTTTTTTTTTTTTTTTTTTTTTTTTTTTACCTGGCGAGTTTATTGCCTTGTGGCAATCTCTTCCAACCAACCAGAAATATGTTTTTAAAGGCCCTAAGTGTTAACCAGACTGGAATCTTATTTAAAAAAATCTGGGTTCCAGTGGGGATCGAACCCGCAACCTCCACTTATCTCAATCCCGGAGGTTGCGAGTTCAATTCCTGCTGGAACCCAGTTTTTGGAAACAAAAAAGGTTTTTCTGTCTAGTCTTCACTTAAAGCCTCACAAACATCTTTCTTTTTTTATATATTTTAACCTGGCGAGTTTATTGTCATATGTTAATCTCTTCCAACCAACCAGAAAGATGTTTTAATGGGCCCTAAGTGAAAACTAGACTAGAAACCCATTTTAAATAAAATTGGGTTCCAGCGGGGATCGAACCTCCGGATTGGCAGACTAGCATCTTACCACCAGGCCACGGAGGTTGTCGAATTGAAAGAAATTGTCACTAGGCAAGTTTTGTACATGATTCACTCGGGCGTTGTTATACTATAGCTACCAGACGTGATTCGTTTAATAACAGTGGGTTCGAATCCTTCTCAAGGGTGCTCTAACTTTTTAGCAAAAATAAAACCTAATAGAATTATATTTTTTGTATATATATTCAAAGGATATTACGAAGACTTGTAAGACCAAATATGTACAGTATGTGTCGTTTGTGCCACCGTTCACTCAGGAAAACACAATGTCAGGGTTGTCACAGCTTATCGAAGAAAATACGGAAACATATATTTGATAGAATTAAAAGTATAGAATTAAACATATATTTGATAGAATTACACAAAAATATTAATTATTTTAATAACGCGCGGAAAGTAAATAATGTAACTATAAAATCATTTCAAATTTCAACGGTTAAATAAGTAAAACGCTCGCACTGACAACCCTGTATTAGATACACATGTCGACTGTCATGCCTAGCTTTTAGGTAAATCTTTGTAAACTGTAATATTATAGTATTTATTCTATTCTCAATAGATGTCTCTATATGTTCCATATTTTAAATTTTTCGAATTAGTACTCTTACTAGACATTGGCTATACACAGGCATAAAGTTGAGCGATTTAACTCGCTAATTTTGTATGGCCGGCCCCACGGGCACGACAATAGGGAGCGAGTAAATTCGCTTTAGGCACCTAATCGGTTAACAAATATATAAAGTTTTATTGGTTTTTTCTTAATATTTATTTTAATAAAACAATTTAATTAAACCCTTCATTAAAAAAAATATGTCTAAAATAAACCGAGTAAGGTTGACTTTAATTTGACCAAGTCTTCAAGTGTTTAGAAAACATCAATTCGTTTTCTTTTTTTCTTTAAATTAAGGTTTTTAAAGATGTCTTTCAGTGAGATGTTGAATAATTTTAGACAGATACAAGTCTAATTTTTCTTTCAGCCCATCCAAACGTGAAGTTGTTCATCTCCCACGGAGGTCTGCTGAGCACCATAGAAGCTGCATCAGCTGGAGTACCTATCCTGGCAATACCCATCTTTGTTGACCAATTCCATAACGCAAATGCAGCTGCGAAAAGAGGCAATGGTCTTTCTTTATATTTCAACAACCTGACAGAAGCCTCATTCACGTGGGCATTGAGAGAAATGCTTAATAATACAAAGTGAGTACCATCATAAATTGTTGACTAATATTAAAATCCGAAAGGTGTCCTACTTGGGTCATGTACTTAGAGGAGCAAAGTACAAATTACTGCACCTGATCATCCAAGGCAAAATAGAAGGCCGAAGAGGTGTTGGCAGGAGGCAAATCTCCTGGCTCCGCAATATACGTGATTGGACTGGTATAAACATCTGCGTCTCCTGGTAGGTATACGTTGTCAGAGTCGTTCGAGGAGTTGTGATGAGCTGTGCCGCCGGCAAGAACTGTTCTCAATAACATACGCAAGAACGGGGCCTTCCAGCCGCTATGCCTGTTGGAAGGGCCTTAACTCTTCTGAACGGGACTGCTTCGGATATTGACATATTCCATATCACATTACCAAAAGCAAAAGTAAATTATCTTCTAAGATTGAGCGCGCTAGAAATCACCCATCAACGTACTTAAGTGACTGTGAATATATGTGTATTATATGTTTGTGTGTATATACTCGTATGTATGCATATACATTATTTTTTAATTTATATAATTTTTTTTCTATGTAATTTTTCTTCTTTTTTAACATGTCCTGTATTTTTCAAAGTAATTGGGTAAATAAATAAGGAGCGTTGGGGATCTTTTTGGGGCTGCCGGGGACAGAGATGCCTACTCTCAGGTGATAGTCAACGTTGGGGGGACCTGACATGAGCCTAAGAAGAAGAAGAGTATCATTATCCGTAGATCACTATACATTTTCACCGTGTTTTAGTTTTTATTGATGGAAGGTTCTAATTTTAGCGGGATGTCTCCATCGTAATTTTGGTGGGATGTCTCCATTGTAATTTTAGTGGGATGTCTCCATTGTAATTTTAGTGGGATGTCTCCATTATAATTTTAGCGGGATATCTCCATTGTAATTTTAGCGGGATGTCTCCATTGTAATTTTAGCGGGATGTCTCCATTCTAATTTTAACGGGATGTCTCCATTGTAATTTTAGCGGGATGTCTCCATTGTAATTTTGACGGAATGTCTCCAGTGTAATTTTAGCGGGATGTCTCTATTCTAATTTTAGCGGGATGTCTCCTAGTAATTTTAGCGGGATGTCTCCATTGCAATTTTAACGGAATGTCTCCATTGTAATTTTAGCGGGATGTCTCCATTCTAATTTTAACGGGATGTCTCCATTGTAATTTTAGCGGGATGTCTCCATTGTAATTTAAGTAGGATATCTCCATTGTAATTTTAGCGGGATTTCTCCATTGTAATTTTAGCGGGATTTCTCCATTGTAATTTTAGCGAGATTTCTCCATTGTAATTTTAGCGGGATGTCTCCTAGTAATTTTAGCGGGATTTGTCCATTGTAATTTTAGCGGGATGTCTCTATTGTAATTTTAGCGGGATGTCTCTGTTCTAATTTTAGCGGGATGTCTCCGTTGTAATTTTAGCGGGATGTCTCCATTCTAATTTTAACGGGATGTCTCCATTGTAATGTTAGCGGGATGTCTCCATTGTAATTTTGACGGAATGTTTCCATTGTAATTTTAGCGGGATGTCTCTATTGTCATTTTAGCGGGATGTCTACATTGTAATTTTTTTTTTAATTAATTTTTCTACGCAATTCTATCATGGATCCAAACAACTTAACACACTCAAAATGAGTTTGTTGGTTGGGAGAAAATGCTGTTACGTACGAAATATAATCATGCACACTTAAGAATAAATAAATGTATGATAAGTATATTATTTATAGTTAAGGCATTAACGTTGTGGAAGTTTAAAGACATTGTCATTTGTTTTATCAAACACTGTTTATTCCACTTTTTTGTCAAAAAGTGGAATAAACAGCGTTTGATAAAAACAAATTACGATAAATAAATTAATATTTAGTTAAAATAAATTCCTATGGGAATTATGTGTATATTTATTTATTGCCAGATGATAATACGACCTCCGTGACCTGGTGGTAAGACACTTGTCTGCCGATCCGGAGGTTGCGGGTTCGACCCCCGCTGGAACCCAGATTTTTTTAAATAGGATTCCAGTCTGGCTAACACTAAGGGCCTATAAAAACATCTTTCTGGTGGGCTGGAAGAGATTACCACAGGGCAATAAACTCTCCAGGTTAAAAAAATAAAAATAATATCATATCTTCCTACCATCAAGACATACTTCACGTGTCTTGCCAAATACGCCACAGATGTAGTTTTTTATTTATTTAAAGAATAGATATGACCGAAGTCATAGGTATCCTTATGCCCTCAAACACTAGGCGGAAAAAAGGCCTGTGTCGTTCGAGGGGAGTAGCACAGCGCGGGGTTCCAACCGACGCCATTCCGCACGGAAGTCCAGTGCGTTACTGCGCGGCCATGCACCTCATTGCAGTCTAATACAGAATTTTGTCTTTCAGATACGATCAAGCTGCCAAAAACATCCAAGAACTTTTCCACGACCGTCCTGTGCACCCCAGAGACTTGATAGCGTACTACGCAGAACACGTAATCAGAACGGGGGGAGCCGACCATCTGTCAGCACCAAGTCATGGACTGGTCTCATCATTGCTTATAGACGTATTGCTGATTCTTGTGCTAACACCTTTAGTTATCTTGTGGGCTCTCTATTATATTTGCAAGAAGCTCATAACCATGATGTGTAAAAGAGAAAATGTTAATGATGACAAATATAAGATTGATTAAAAACTATAAATATTGTTTAATATAACATATCTTATCAATTGAAGGGCTCGGCAGTAAATAATGGTAAACGACATGTATCACATTTTGAGATATTAAGAAAACAATTTTTTATAAAACCTATTTATGAAACATTTATTGGAGGATGTGCAACATTTATTGGAGGATGTGCAGCATTTATTGGAGGATGTGCAACATTTATTGGAGGATGTGCAGCATTTATTGGAGGATGTGCAACATTTATTGGAGGATGTGCAGCATTTATTGGAGGATGTGCAGCAGATGTAACACATAGAATTAGTGTGGGATGGATGAAGTTTAGATCAATGACGGGAGTTCTATGTGATCCGAAAATGCCAGTAAAGTTAAAAGGAAAAGTATACCAAACGATTGTCAGACCCGCACTCCTCTATGGCTCCGAATACTGGACGATGTATAACTCTTACTCTAGGCAACTAGAAACTGCTGAAATGCGCATGCTAAGATGGTCAGCTGGTGTGTTCTTAAGAGACAAAATAAAAAACTCACGCATTCGTAGAAGCCTAGGTGTTACAGACATCAACAGCAAGATGGAGGAGAGGCGGATGGATTGAGATGGTATGGGCACGTTGGACGCAGAGCACCCGATCACATTGTGAACCAGGCAATCTCCATGGATCTTCCTCGAATAACAACCAGAGGAAGACCAAAGAATTCATGGGTGGTGCAAAAAGATAACCTGATGCAAAGGCACGGCCTGGGGGACGTAGTCCGGGACAGAAGAGTTTACAACCTGAGGACGAGGAGAGCTGACCCCAACAGTCTTCGCAGAGAGTGAGTTGGGATGGAGCCAGGGAGAAGATTTATGAAACATTTATTAAGAAATAATGTAATTTTAAAAAGTATGAGGTTTTAAGACTATTCTGTTTGAGTATTAGATTTTTTAATTATACCCTTAACTATCTCATTTGTCATTTTGAATCTCGTCTTTTGTAATTTTGTCGCTAACCATTATTTACTGTCGCGCCCTTCAATTTACAGCACGTTTGTTCTCTCTCTAAGGTTCCAAAGTTTCCGCCTGAACAAATTGATGACGAATAGTGAACGATCTCAGTGAATTTGTAAACATGGAAAAAATTGGTCATCGTTATGTGATACAATACTTTCATTTGAAAGGAAAGGTCTAAGTCCAACTAATATCAAAGCCGAGCTAGATTCTACTCTGGGGGAGTCTGCTCCTTCGTTTACAACAGTAAAATATTGAGTGGCAGAGTTTAAACGAGGCCGTACGAGCTGCCAAGATGAACATCGCAGTGGTCAACCAAATGAGGTGACCACGCCAGAAATGGTAAAGAAAATCCACAAAATGGTATTCGATAACCGTTGATTGAAAGTGCGCGAGCTAGCAGACATGGTAGGCATTTTAAAAAGTGCTGTACATCGCATATTGACTGAAAATTTGGACATGAGAAAGCTGTGCGCAAGATGGGTGCCGCGTTTGCTCACAATGGAACAAAAACAGAGTCGGCTCGGTGGTAAAAGATTTGCCAACAATGAAGAGGTGGAATCTGCGGTTGATGGCTATTTTGAGGCGCTCGACGGTTCTCACTATTTACAGGGTATCGAAGCTATTGAACATCGCTGGGAAAAGTGTATCGAGCTGAAAGGAGTTTATGTTAAGAAATAAAAATATTTTTTCCCAAATTTTTTGTGTTTTCTTTGTTAGGTCGGGTATTTTTGGGACTACTCTCGTATATATATTTAATTTCACCTGGCGTGTTTATTGCCATATAGCAATCTCTTCCAACCAACCAGAAATATGTTTTAATTTATGTGTGATTTTTGAATATATTTATACATGTACACACTTGTTGCTATTAAATAACCTATATTTATTTATTTGAGTTAATCTGAGGTGGTATTTGAAGGTTTACTTTTTTGTTTTTTTAGTATATCAACTTAAGCGGATAGAAGACGCGTTGTTTCGTTATATTCAGTAATGTTATACATTTAAAAGAGAGTGATTATTTAGTTTCTTTCAAAAAAGGGTCTAAGCTCTGCATTAGATGCTGTCTATTGAGACTCTTCTCTGACATACTCCACAGTGAAACATTACAGTAAATAATTTGACTTACGTTAGGCCATCGAGATCACAATCTACAGCCACAGCACCGGTTTCTCCTAAACCGGCTCCATATTCTACATAGTCGGAACGTATTCCACCTATCGTACTGCGAGAGTACTGCCATTCACATCTAAGGGTCTCAGTAATGGCGACCTTTGCATCCAGATCAAGTCTATAGATGCGTACCGTCTGCTGGCCAAAGTTCAGCGTACCAGCTGGACAACGAGATACCCCTCCTCGTTATCGTACGAGACATCCATATCTTTTTTGTAGTCAAGAAGATTACGGAAGAATTGAAAGCCTTGGAATATCTGGAAGGACTGGAATAGAAAATTCCTCGCGCGCGGATTTTTTTAGCACAGGAAGGGAAAGGTTAAGAAGAGTTAACACTCTAAATGGCACTATATAAATTGTCATTATTATTATTATTATTATGAGGGTATCACTACCAAAAAAAATAACCTTTAAAGACACAGAAGGTCTTTTAATAAGAACTAATAAATTATCAATAATAAGGTTATAAAAGTTAATGTAAAAAAATATAAGGCTTTTTAACAATAATAGTCGATTTTTAAACTATTTAATTTGTAATGTTCTTCTCTTATATTTGTAAATTTGTTATTTATTTAACATATTAGGAACGGAGATTAGAGTCTTAAAGATGAGAAGGGTCGAGGACGTCCTGCTACTGTTGAGAATTACGAATTAAAAGACGGTATAAATTGTATAAGAATTGAATGTTGGTGTGGCTTCAATTTCTATACGTTCAAAATTAATAGGAAAGGTAAAAATCATGACAAGTGGTTTCTTAATGGTAACCAAAAAAGTCACTTGGAGTCTTAAAGATGAGAAGGGTCGAGGACGTCCTGCTACTGTTGAAAATGACAAATTAAAAGACGGTATAAATTGCATAAGAAATGAATGTTGGTGTTGCTTCAATTTCTATACGTTCAAAGTTAATAGGAAAGGTAAATATCATGACAAGTGGGTTCTTAATGGTAACCAAAAAAGTCACTTGGAGTCTTAAAGATGAGAAGGGTCGAGGACATCCTGCTACTGTTGAAAATGACGAATTAAAAGACGGTATAAATTACATAAGAATTGAATGCTGGTGTGGCTTCAATTTCTATACGTTCAAAGTTAATAGGAAAGGTAAAAATCATGACAAGTGGGTTCTTAATGGTAACCAAAAAAGTCACTTGGAGTCTTAAAGATGAGAAGGGTCGAGGACATCCTGCTACTGTTGAAAATGACGAATTAAAAGACGGTATAAATTACATAAGAATTGAATGCTGGTGTGGCTTCAATTTCTATACGTTCAAAGTTAATAGGAAAGGTAAAAATCATGACAAGTGGGTTCTTAATGGTAACCAAAAAAGTCACTTGGAGTCTTAAAGATGAGAAGGGTCGAGGACGTCCTGCTACTGTTGAAAATGACAAATTAAAAGACGGTATAAATTGCATAAGAATTGAATGCTGGTGTGGCTTCAATTTCTATACGTTCAAAGTTAATAGGAAAGGTAAAAATCATGACAAGTGGGTTCTCAATGGTAACCAAAAAAGTCACTTGGAGTCTTAAAGATGAGAAGGGTCGAGGACGTCCTGCTACTGTTGAAAATGACGAATTAAAAGACGGTATAAATTACATAAGAATTAAATGTTGGTGTGGCTTCAATTTCTATGCGTTCAAAGTGAAAAAATTTAAAATCTTGACAAGTGGGTTTTAGGTGTTACTTGGAAGTGTGCTTTTCGTTGTTATTTCATAACCGTAGTGATTCATTTCATAATTGTATTGATCTTAATTCAAAACATTTACGTGTTGCGCTAAAACTTATTGCTTTATCCGCCTTACTCACCCGATCTATCGTCAACTGATTTTCACTTGTTTTAAGCACCTCGATGACTATTTACGGTAGAAATAAATTCATTATCAGAGAAGCGGCAGAAAATTCTTCGAAAGAATTCTCGGATTTTAATTCGGCTCGAGTTTTATTCTATAGGCATAAGAAAAACATTTGTAATCCATTCTTAAAAATGCCTCGAATCAAATGATTCTTACTTTGATTAATATCGTTTATTTACTCTTAAGTTATGTTTGATTAAATTTGAATGAAAAACGACATAATAACATGAAGGTCCAAATTTCTTCCACATGGATACAAAAAATATGATGGAGACATTTGTTGAGTTGGAGAGGGCTGCAAACAGAATGGGACTTCGTATCAACTCCGATAAGACCAAATATATGATAGCCACTAAAACACCCCATAATAACCAGACACCTACCACGATTAATATAAGTTCTCATACAATAGAACGTGTAAACACTTCACCTACCTGGGATCCATAGTGACAAGTATTAATGATGCATCTGTAGGAGCTATGTCCTTAAGGGAGAGATGATGATGATTTGTTGATAAATAAAACTCGTTAGATCGCAATGCGGAAAAGAGAGATTTTATTGGTAGACGTAGGTATTTATACTATTCTTGAATGAGTGCGGGAATGCGATCAAGATATGCCTACGTCTCGTTTCTGCATTCGCAAAAACGATTAATGTTGTATATAGGTATCATTCAAATACGGAACTGGCGAGACAGATGTGGTGCCTTCTCGCTCTAGCACGGAATGCGCTCCGCGTATGACAATGAGTTGAATGACCGGCGTGTGAACTTTGCACTTGTTTGTTTTGATTTTGTCAAGGAATGCAAAGGTCGCATGCTCGGTCATTGACCGAGCATGTGGACGCCACACATCTATCGAGATTAAACGTCCAATATTCATGGCAAATAGATGCTTCTTTGGTCTGAGAAAACACCTTATATCTCGGTTGTTCAGAAAAAAAAAACTTACTATTTATAAGACACTGCTACGACCTGTCCTCACATATGGGTCTGAATGCTGGGTATCGAGTAAGAAGGACGAATCTTCCTAATATTTGAAAGGAAAATACTCATCAAAATACTCGGACCCATACAGGAAAATGGATCTTGGAGAGTGAGATATAATGAGGAGTTATACAGCATATACAAAGAGACCAACATAATAAAATACATCAAAATTGGGAGGCTACATTGGGCGGGGCATGTAGCAAGAATGGGAGAAGAGAGAATGCCTAACAAGGTACTCTTTTCCAAGCCCCAAGGAAGACGTAGCGTGGGTAGACCAAAGCTCAGGTGGATGGATGGGGTGCAGAGTGATGCAAGCGTGATTGGCATCAGGGGCTGGAGGAATGCATCCCAGGATAGGAGGGAATAGCGACGACTGCTGGAGGAGGCCGGGGCCCACAATGGGCTGTAGTACCATTGATTGATTGGATACAAAAAATATTTTAAAGGGGAAGGAAGATTAGAAGACCTCCATTAATTGTCTATTCATTTTTGTTTTTGAGTTTTTTGTTGGATTCTTCGGATTTGTCGGATTTCTTCCTCAAACATTTCTTGCATAGTAACACCATCCCAAGTGCCACCAATAATGATGGAAGAACTGTAACAGCCATAACATCTAAAAGAAGTCGAGACGCTAGACACATTTCAGGTTGAGAGAGGTGTCCTGCACCTCCAGTACGAATGACGAACTCTGCATAGTAGTTGACCAGCTCTTGAGGACTCATAGGACGGTCGTGGAAGAGTTTCTGTATGTGTTTAGCCTTCTTTTCAAACCTGTAACAAAGGTAAAGACCAATTTTAAAGTGTTATTGTCTTCTCTTGCCTGTTTGATTGGAAAATGTGTATTAATCTACAAGTACGTTGAATTTTAACTGTGGAGAGTACGTCAAATGCAATCTTAACATTCAGAAGCTATCGAAAGCAGTTTCAGGCTTTATATCCTATAGCACTGATGTTCCAGAAAATATTTTTCGACAATCATGCTTCATTAAACCTTCCTTCCCTGTGATGTGTAACTAGTACACATTGCTTCTAAACACTTTAATATCTCTATAAATATTATAAATACTGGGTTCAGATTTTAGGTATGCCTCCGTAATACATTTACGCGTTGAATGAAAAAATAATATTTATAATAATTAACACTTATCGGGGCCACATCAGAGATATTTTGTGAAAATCGGGAATAAATTCACCGATACAATCAAACGTGTGCCAGTGTGACATAGGTATGTTCATTATAAAAAAATCCGCTATGGGTGAGGAAACGACGCTATTCACGTCTCACTCTCACTCTACTTCGATATATGGGAACGCAAGAAATAGAATCTCAGTTCGCCGTTGTATTTCTTCTTTCAAGGTATAACATACACAGTGCTAGTCTGTCTCAGGTCTCAGTAGCTCGCGGGTATCCATTTGAGGTGGTCTCTTTGCTCGTTTTGTGAACGTCGGCCAATGTTTGTTTTTGAGAAAAAAAATTATATGGGTGTCTTCTTCTTATTATTTTAGGTCTGTTGGCCTGCATCATTGTTTCCCTCTTGTGACATCGACTGCCAGCTGTCTTTCCATCTTTTGGGAGGTCGTCCAGAAAGGTCTGCCAGCTTGGGGGATACTGTCCCTGGCCATTCTTACGGCTCTCGGTTCCGCCATTCTGGATACATGTTCGTTCCAGAACCTTCTTCTCTGTCGACCCCATCTGACAATATCTTAGTATAGAGTGTATTTGTACAAATCCTTATTCAGAAATAAAACAGGTTTTCATACTTTATTTTTATCCCGTATTCAGTATGACGATGTTTTATATGATTATTTCAGAATAAATAAAAAAAAAATATAGTCCCATGAATTTCGTTATAGTGGTATTTGACCTGTATGATGGGAAACAGAAGAGGCGTAAGTTTGGACGAGACAAGGACTTAGTGTGATGTTAAAGTTTGTAGTTCTGATCTCTCTACCTACCCTAAATGGAACATGGCATTACTTACTCAGGATTATCCAGCACTTGATTGATCTTTCCAGTGAAGACTTCCTCGCTGATTGTGTCAAATTCCATGCTGACTCCATACCCTCGCTCCACGACCCCCTCAGCATTGTGGTACTGGTCTCCAAATATTGGGATGACTATCAGTGGGACTCCAGAGCTCGCTGCTTCTGTCAGACTAAGAAGACCTCCGTGGGTGATGAAGAGCTTCAGGTTTGGGTGTGCTGGAAAGATGGATGTATACTTCTAAATCACACAATATACTTCAACATGTTATTATAATTTAAAAGAAGTTATTTCTAATTCACCAGTATTAGCTCACTTGGGGTATATTACGAGATGAGATCATACCTTTCGATAGTTTCTCTCTTAAATGTGTTTTTTTCGCCATTATCAAGAAACATAAATGCAATTTTAGAATACATCATACTTTGTGTCTATTTATTTATTTGATTAACCTCAACTAACTTTGTGTCCATTTATTTATTTGATTAACCTCAACTAACTTTGTGTCCATTTATTTATTTGATTAGCCTCAACTAACTTTGTGTCCATTTATTTATTTGATGAACCTCAACTAACTTTGTGTCCATTTATTTATTTGATGCACCTCAACTAACTTTGTGTCCATTTATTTATTTGATTAACCTCAACTAACTGTGTGTCCATTTATTTATTTGATTAGCCTCAACTAACTTTGTGTCCATTTATTTATTTGATTAACCTCAACAAACTTTGTGTCCATTTATTTATTTGATTAACCTCAACTAACTTTGTGTCCATTTATTTATTTGATAAGCCTCAACTAATTTGTCTATTTATTTATTTGACTAACCTCAACTAGCTTTGTGTCCATTTATTTATTTGATTAACCTCAACTAACTTTGAGTCCATTTATTTAGTTGATTAACCTTAACTAACATTGGAAAATGATGATTATATTTTACCTAAAATCGACGTCTGTGGCATCCATTTACTGATGATGACATTGTCAGGCTTTCCTGGAAGATCTTCCTCAAACTTCCACAGCACCGTCTGCTTCAGCTTGCCCAGGGTCTTCAAGATGTCACTCTTCATCTCAGGGGGCATGGTGGAACTCTTGAGACTGCTTCCCATGCTAAAGAATATGGCTCCGTGACGAGCTTCATCAAGGATTTTTTGAAGATACTAAGAAATAAAATATCTTAACTAGTAAAAGATAATGTAGCATGGTCCCTGTGACGCTTGAAATGTTGACGATGTCCCTGTGACGTTTGAAACATCGTGTCTCAAAGGGATGGGGTAAAATAGTTTTTTTTTACAAATCGAATCGTTTTTTTATAAATCGAAAAATTGTTTTTCTCTAAACGGACGTTTTAATTCCTAATTTTTATTATACTGACTTTCCAATGTATTGTATGAGGGTCATCTAGAAAGTAAGGTTACAAGGGCTCCTGAGGCCGGGGGAATTTTTTTCGAGGGAAAAAATTCTGGGTGGAGGGAGGAAGGAGATAACTTCAGCAAGCAGCGGTGAGATCTTGGGAATATATGGTATGTGTTTGGCGGATGTTCATTCCGATGCACTGACTTGGATAATTCTAGGCCCTCTAATCTGTCCAATTTATTTCCTTTACTACTGATATGTAAGAATTTGGCATCATCGATAGAAAATGTATGATTTTCATGGTGACAAAGATTAGCCATTTCAGGATAAATTAGAGGGTTCGTTAAGATAGGTCTGTGTTCATAAGTCTCTTTTCAAAATAATGTTTACCGTTAGAAGCATGTCTGTTCGAATACAATTCAGTCTTGTTTATTCTCCCCTGATGATGAGGTGAAAATCTTGAAATCCGTAGGGTTATACCATTATATAAAGTGGAATAAACATTGTTGGACTAAACAAAATGCAAAAAAAAAAAAATATGTCTCATTTGTGTTTAGAAATTTTTCATATTAAAATATGAAGTATGACGAGAGATGATGACAAATTAAAATATGAAGTATGACGAGAGATGACGACAAATTAAAATATGAAGTATGACGCGAGATGATGACAAATTAAAATATGAAGTGTGACGAGAGATGATGACAAATTAAAATATGAAGTATGACGCGAGATGATGACAAATTAAAATATGAAGTGTGACGAGAGATGATGACAAATTAAAATATGAAGTATGACGAGAGATGATGACATATTAAAATATGAAGTATGACGAGAGATGATGACATATTAAAATATAAAGTATGACGAGAGATGATGACAAATGAAAATATGAAGTATGACGAGAGATGATGACATAATAAAATATGAAGTATGACGAGAGATGATGACATAATAAAATATGAAGTACGACGAGAGATGATGACATATTAAAATATGAAGTATGACGAGAGATGATGACAAATTAAAATATGAGGTATGACGAGAGATGATGACAAATTAAAGTGTGAAGTATGACGCGAGATGATGATAGTCAGAAATCATAACTTACTTCGGGTAATGGTTTAGACTTGTCCACGTGAGAGCCTCCGATCTCAATGATGTTCGGAAGTAGAGGCATTGGTGTTGTGATAGATGGGTGACTGCTGATGAAAGCCAAGGCAAACTTTTTCATCAGTTCTGAATATGGGACCCTTGATGCCTCTTCTGGGAAGTATTTCTTGTACATTGATCTTTGAAAAGGTTGAACTAAAACACTGAAACATATTTAAAAAATTATATATATACATATTAGTAGAGTGGTATTCGTGGATGCTGTGGAAAAACAGCATCCCATAATGGCTGAATGTTTTTTACCCAAAAAAAAAATAACATACAAAGTAATTTTAAATACAGTGAAACCTCAGTTCTCGAACGTCTCTCATATCGAACGATTCGGTTATCGGACATATTATTTTATAATAATATAATGCTTTAAATCATACAAAAAAGCATATTAAAAATAAAAATGAAATTTCTTCTATCTGATATAAACAGAGTTTCTGAATTCAAAGATTTGGGCGTAACGTTTGATGTCGAACTCACGTTCGTTAACAACGTCTCACGTTTGATATCGGACTGTTACAAACTACTCGGTTTTATAATGAAAATATCAAGAGAATTTAACAGTACCGATATCCTCCGAAACTTATATAATTATCTAATTAGAACCAAATTAGAATATGCATCTACAGTTTGGGCTCCTCGTCAGCTCAAATTTAAAAATAATATAGAACAAATTAAAAAAAAAATCCTCAGATATCTATGGTACAGAACAAAATGGGATTATCCAAAATATGCTCACCATGTTGAACTTCTCACGGTGTGTAACTATAGAAGCCTCGAAACAAGAAGGCAAGAATCCATTGCGATATTCCTAATAAAGGTTTTACAAGGTTGCTTTAACTGTCCCGCGATTCTAGAAGCACTACGTTTATATGTACCCAATAAATATAGCCGTGCAAGCAATCACCCTCTGTTCTAGGATACATACCAACTTACAGAAGGAATGTCATGGCTAAACACTCAGCTATAGTCACGCGTGGTATAGAGATATTGAACCAACTGAGTGACACGGTTGATATACTCGTATTCTCGGTACCCACTAGCAGTATGAGAAGAATCCTGGCTGATATTATTCCTAACGAATAAGCTAACGCTAGAAGCAGACCCACTTTGTGTAACAGGAGAAATCCGTGTGGATAAAAAAAAATATTTGTACTGTCACAATGCATCAAAAGTATCCATTGACGTCACTAGACCGGAGTAACCAATCGGTCCGAAGATGAACCGATGTAATGCTGAGTGGAGTTCACATAGGAAATTATTGACTCGACTATCATCGCAGTACCATGGAATGTGCTCCGTTGATTAATTCTGATGACCGCGAAAATTGCAATAGGGCTAAAGGACAAGAACGAAACTAAAGGGGATGAGCGAAGTAAACACAGTGAAACCTCGTTTTTACGTGCCCGGAATTCACGTTTTCCCGCTATTTGCGTTCAATTTCTACAATCCCGTTTTATTTGAGTACATTTAGTACCCGCTTTTACGTTTTTATTTCCCGCAATTTACGTTTGAAATATTTAAAATTCAAATCAATTTACTATATAAGCATATTTAATGAAATGCGTGACGATTTAAAACATTTGTAATGAATATTAGGAAGCAGAAATATGTTGTTTTTATTTATAGACACGTGTGCACCCTGCAGCGCTCATGGTCAAGGTTATGGTACACGAGTCGTGTAATACGATGCAATTGGTGGGAAATTTAGCGAATCAGAGGCAGGCAGACTGTATGATAAATTTGATCAATATGTGCTTGTGTTTTAAACGTTTTGGTCATGTACATACAATTTAAATTGTCATTGTCGTGTATTTCGTGGGTCAATTTACATTTTTTTCATTTCTTTTAAATTTTACGTTGAATCCCTTCAAATAATGTCTCAGCAAAGAAAAACATTATCGATTCAAGAGAAAAGGAAAATTCTCGAAAAAGTTAATAAACATGTTGTTGGTTCACGTGTTGCGCTCGCGCGTGATTTGGGGATTCCCATTACAACTTTGGCTACGATAATAAAAAATTGCGAATCGATTGAAAAAAGTTTTCCGATTTGCGTGATTATCTAAATAAAAAATAATTTTCAATTAATCAAATTTTTTTCTAGCCCCGAATCTACGTTTTTCCTCCAATTACGTTTTTTTTATCAGTCCCTTCAAAAACGGAGTGTCACTGTAAGTTAATTTACAAATTTGTAGGACTTACTTATCAACAACAACATCGAAGATGGACATAGCAGTGTTGACCACTCTCTGTGCCAAACTCATTTGGCTCGGCAGACCGAGAAGGAAATGAGGCACGTTGGCTGGAGAGTCGGAGTTCCCTGAGATGGAGCTCAGCCACTGTGCTGACGGATGAGGAGCACTTACTATCACTGGACAGTCGTACTTTACTCCGAATCTGTAAGATGAACAAATATATTCACTATCAAACAATCAATCCAATTTTAATAATATCCCTCTGCTAAATATGTTTCCCATTTAAGATCCACCCCCTTGGATATCCAGACCCTTGCCTGCCCGTAAGATTATTTTTTCTCCACACTAAATCACAACTCTCCCCACTTCTCTCGCCCTACCTAATTCCTCTTATACTATTTCCACTTGCAGAGGAAATATGTTGTAAGCAATTTAGTTTATCTTCACCTGACGATGAAGACGGAGGAAGGAATACGAAACCGGTCCTCAGTGAGATACAGGCAGAAGCCTAGTTTACTGGGAACACGACAAATGAAAGGCAACAAACACAGATCCATTAAAATTGTATGTCCTAATTGAGTTACCTGTTCTTTTTTTCGCAAATTATGCATATTTCTTGTCATGTGTAAAATTAATAAATAAATAACATCCACACTCCGATCCACTGTCTGAATTTTTTCACCCTTCTGTCTTTATTGAATTCAGCACTCCATTGTATGTCATAGGAATCAAATAGCCGTATTACCTTTGAGTAAGAGATGTTCTTACTCTAGGATGATGAACATTTGATCAGTTGCCATGCGTGTCATGTGTCTCTGTTGGTTTAATATTTTCTCTTTATTTTGATGATAGTGCCAAAGAATGGAGTTGAAGTGTAAATTGTGTATGTTAGCGACTTGATGGATCCTCAAAGTTGGTAGTATAAACTGATTGGAAGCATTCAAAATATGGATACCCTGAACGGATATGGTCAGCAACACGAGGATTCTTCAAAGAGCCAAAGTTGATAGAGAGCTGCTGACTAATATTATAATCCGAAAGGTGTCCTACTTGGGTCATGTACTTAGAGGAGAAAAGTACAAATTATTGCACTTTATCATTCAAGGCAAGATAGAGGGTCAAAGAGGTGTTGGCAGGAGGCAAATCTCCTGGCTCCGCAATATACCTGATTGTACTGGTATAAGGAGCGTTGGGGATCTTTTTCGGGCTGCTGGGGACAAATATGCTTACTCTCAGGTGGTAGTCAACGTTGGAGGGACTTGACATGCCACTAGGAAGAAGAATAAGTGACTCGATACTACCTGAAAAGTTCCACTGTGAGATACCGAAGAGGAAGTTTATCAATTATTATATAACATATATTAACAAAGTTCTTACGCCAGTAGAAAATCAGTCATGAACCACTCAGCAATGATCAGATCAAATTTCTCATTCTTGTCATCGAAGAATAGTTTGAAGTCCTCGTTGTTGAACATAACCTTTGTGGCCATCTTGTGCATGAAGATCAAAGCAAAAGCTGTTGCGAACGTTGGGTATTTTCTCATTTCAAATCCTAAGAAATCTTTCTCTGAAATGAAAAAATCCATTTATAGAATAGAAAACAATCTACCAGGCATAGTCAAACTCCATCCAGAGAACCAGATCAAGCTGGTGAGTTCCATTTTTTGTAGTTCACGTAGGTGAAAGAAAATATATATATTTTTTTATGAAAATTTAAACTCAGGTAAATGTTATATTACAAGAAAACCTCGTTTAGCATGAATTCGATTTGTATGAAAATAAATTATACTAATAGGTTAGTCAAAAAGTTTTGAAAGCGACATCTATGGAGCAGTGAAAAAACCAAAATTTCTACGCCATTTTAATATTTCATCTTTCATAAGAACGTATTCAAAATTTCATTTCGATTTGTCAATTCATTCTTTGTTTACAAGCCATTTGAAGTTGACGTGTCAGTGTATTTTTTAACAATGGAAAAATCCGAATATCGTGCAGTGATTAAATTCTTTGTTTTGGAAGGTTTATCGGCTACTGAGATCCATGCAAAGATGGTGAAAGTATTAAAGGAGTCTTCTCCTTCATTTCCAACCGTTCACCGATGGGTTTTGGAGTTTAAGCGTGGCCGTATAAGCGTTGAAGACGATCCACGCTCAGGACGTCTAAAAAGTGTATCAACACCAGAAATCATAGCGAAAATACAGGATATGGTTTTGGAAGATCATCGATCGACTGTGGATGTGATAGCTGACACCATAGGCATCTCACATGGAACAACATGGCATATTTTGGCTGAAGTTTTGGGTTTCAAAAAACTGTGTGCACAATGGGTGCCGCATTTGCTAACAATGCAACAAAAACACGTTCGAATGCGACTTTCTGAGCAACATTTGGAGCAATTTCGAAAGGATAAAAAGGATTTTCTGCGTCGATTCATCACTATAGATAAGACTTGGGTCTACCACCATGATCCTGAATCAAAACAAGAGGCTAAGGAGTGGTGTGAACCAGGCACTTTGGCTCCGAAGCGAGTTCGTGTCCAGAAATCGGCCAAGAAGGTGTTAGCGTCAGTTTTTTGGGACGCAAAAGGAATTTTATTGATAGATTATCTCCAAACTGGTAAGACAATCAACTCTGATTATTATTGTGACCTTTTGGACCAGTTGAATGAAAAAAATTGTGAAAAAAGACCCGGTTTGCAGAAGAAAAAAATAATTTTTCATCAAGACAATGCACCTGCTCACACAGCTCAAAAAACCATCGCGAAAATCAGTGAATTGGGGTACGAATTGTTGCAGCATCCACCCTATTCGCCAGATTTAGCTCCCTCTGAGTTCTGGCTGTTCTCACACCTCAAAAAATTCCTTCGTGGAAAGCATTTTTCATCAAACGAAGAGGTTATAGCCGTCGTAGAGGAGTATTTTGCAGGCCTTCCAGAAAGTCACTTCCGTGATGGGACAACAAAGTTGGAAGATCGTTGGACCAAGTGTATTGATCTTATGGAAGAATATACTGAGCAATTAAATTGATTTCCCCCCAAAAAAAATGCATTTTCATTTCCGCTTTCAAAACTTTTTGACTAACTTGTATTACCTGTTTTAAGTGGTTGATGAATCAGTCAGAAAAAAAATTGCGTCAGTTTTTATTCTTTGATTTTTTACCCTCTAATATCACTTATATTTATTTTTATTTATTATTTATTTATTTATTTGACACTTTTATTGCAAATACAATCTGGCGGGCTTATTGCCAGGCGGCAATCTCTTCCAACCAACCAGACAAAAGTAAATGAAGCAAGTTACGTGGTCACTTAAATCATTCAAATGACTATCCATCCCCACGAAATCCATAATTATATACGTGAGCACATGCCCACTAACCCCACAAAGACGAACAGTCACCCGAACATTCTTTTTCATATAAAGTGAGATATCATCAATCAAAAGGAAAGGAATAGATGGTGGAGAGGAAAGGAAAAGAAAGACGGAGCGAGTCTTATATTGGTCTGTAACTGATTCCAGAGTCTCACTGCATGGACAGTAAAGGACGACGTAAAGAAAGAGGAGCGGTGAACTGGAACTATTTTACACATGACAAGAAATATACACAATTTGCGAAAAATCAACAGGTTATTTAATTTGGACATACAATTTTAATGGATCTGGGTTTGTTGCCTTTCATTTGTCTTCATCACTCCAGATAGACCAAAACGTTCATCCCACAATATACCGCACATAATCATAAAAAAAAAAAAAATGCCACACTCAAGAGCTCACACAAATCTTTGTCGCAATAACAACCACGCTCCGATCGACTGACCAAATTGTTTGCCTTTATTGAATTTGGCACCACATTGTACGTCATGGGAGCTAAAAAGGCATATTGCCTTTGGGCAAAAGATGTTTTAACTCTAGGGATGGTGAACATTTGATCAGTTGCCATGCGTGTCATGTGTCTCTGCTGAGTCTGCATCTTCCCTTCCTCTCGATGGTAGTGCCAGAGAATGGATTTGAAATGTAAATTGGCTATGTTCAAGACCCAATATGGAAAGAATGAATGATTAATTAATAATTAATTTATAAAATGAGTCAATCTTGTACAAACAGTGACACTCAATTACATATGTATACATCACGCATCACGCCCCTCACATTTCATTACTCCAGACAGATCAAAACGTTCATCCCACAATTTATTATTTCTTACAAAATCAATCAATATTTCGTCATTTTCGCTGGTCCAAATTAAATCACGTTTGCGTCGCATCCGCCTAGCACGCCGCCAGACGGCAAAAATAAGAACCCACAACTGTCAGTGGAAACCAAATCTGATTCCTCATATTTTGTTTCCACTGGGCTTTTCTATAGTCTTTGCTATTCACATTATATAAAACTTCATTATTTCTTACAAAATCAATCAATATTTCGTCATTTTCGCTGGTCCAAATTACGTTTGCACTCATTTTTTATTGTAAAACGGTGTCCGCTACACGTGAAAAATCGTTCCACGACTGTTTGCTCCGCTATCACGGCCAGCATGCAAATGGCAGCATTGCTATTTGACATTACACTCACAACCAACGCACTCTAGGAAACCAACGCCATTGGTTTGCATATACAATGTTTTGTTACGTGCGCTATATATAGTAACGATACAACCAACGCTCTCTAGGAAACCACGCCATATGGTTTGCATAGACAATGTTTTGTTATGTGCGCTATATAATGACACCACTTTCTTAGGAAACCAATGCTTTAGGGACACTTCTTACTTACCCATTAAGCTGGTTATTTCTTTAACAACAATTTGTCTGTAGGGTACATCTGATTTAAAAGGACTTATAATTGTCACCTGCAAAAGCAAAAAATAGAAATAGTAAAAGAAAATAACAACAATTTCACAGGATTAAAAAATGTGGAAAAAGGATCAGAGAATTAATTTAGTTGTATATTTAACACTTTCATGCAAATACATCTGGAAGATTTATTGCTTTAAGGGATGGAAAGTATAGGGAAAGTTATGTTAAGTCAAGTGGCTGATGTAAATGTATTAAAAACACTGTACTATGGCTTATGAACTGATTTTAGAATATGGGAATATGGCCTGGAGCTCTGCATCACGCAGTAATGCAAAAATAATTACTCAAGAAAATGTAGCATGGTCCCTGTGTCGTTTGAAATATCATGTTTCAAAGGGATGGCGTAAAATCGTTTTTTCATAAATTGAAAAATTGATATTCTCTAAACTGACGTTTTAATTCCTAATTTTCATTATTCTGACTTTCTAATGTATTGTATGATTTGTATCTATCTTTAAATAGGCCAAGATCCACTATGGATTAATACTAATTACGAACATTTCATTTTAGGTATAAAAAAATCGAAAATCCAATTATCGTATACCCCATCCCTAGCCAATGCGGGATGGGGTATACGATAACAAATATATTTTAGATGAAGAAGAAATGGACATAAACATTCTACTCCTCTCAGAATGAACATCTTTCAGATACAGATTCCAAATATATTGTGACGGTCGCCCACTCGGCGTTCATACATACGGTCAATGACCGATGAAATGACCTTCGTATTCCTCGATAAATCTAAGTAAACAAGTCCGAAGGTCACACACCGGCTATTCATCCCATAGCCGAGCAGACCGCATTACACGCCAGAGAGAGAACGCACCACGGCTATCTCGCCAGTTCCGTATTTGAATGATACCTACATACAACAATTAATAGTTGTTTGTATTTGCGGAAACGAGACGTAGGCATATCGCTAGCGCATCCCCGCGCACATTCTAAAAAGATATAAATACCTACGTTACTATAAAAATGATACACACTCTTTCCGCATTGCGATCTAACGAGTTTATTTATCTATCAACAAACCATCATCATCTCTTCCTCTAGGACACATATCCTAAAATATGATAGAGACATTCCATTAGAATGGGATGGATCTTTGAGCCTATAGATGTTGAACGGATCTAAGGAATTATACTTAACCTTTCCTTCCCTGTGTTGGATATCTTCTACACGTTGCTTCTAATAACCATCAATATCTCTATAAATATAATAAATACAAGGTTAAGATTCTAGGTATTCCTCCATAATATATTTACGCATTGATTTAAAAAATAATATTAATAATAATCAGAATTTATCGACTACATCGAGGTGTTTTGTAAAGATCGAAAACAAATTCGCATTTAAACGCTGCGAGTGCCTCGTCTTGACGTTAGGTGAATAGTATGCGGGAAGCGCGACACTATATTCGCATCTCACTCTTGCATACTAGACTGAATTGCGAGAACCTGAATTGTCGCAAGCAAAGGCGTAAGCGCCGGGTTATGCGACTGACGTTCCGCGCCACTAGTAGCCTCTAGGCCTGCAAATAGGTTAGACGTACGCCCGTTCCGTGAGTGTTTTTTTAATGTTTTCAGATGGTTTTTTAATGTTTTCAGCAAATAAATCTCAATTATTATAATTTTGACTTTAATTATAATTAATTAAGGGGATTATCTATGAATGTTCTTATTTTTCCGATTTAAAATCGCTAATTTTTTATTGCGTACTCACTACCCAACACCTGATCACGCGTATTATTTTTATCACCGTAAGGGAAGGGTTAAGATCGTTCTTGCAGTGACTTTGACTTAATAAGAAGATGATTATTGCTCAACTCCAAACAATAGAGGAACTCTGGAAAAGAAATGTTGCATTCTTACCTCATGTCCTTTTTCGTGCAGTATATCAGCCTGCGCCTTCATCAATATGTAATGGCTCTTGGCCGGAGGAGGAACTACCAGGAGGATCTTGTATGCCAGGACATTCCCTAATGTGGCCAGCAGGAGAAATACTCCAAGAACCTGCTTCATGCTGGTGACTACTGTAGTTAACTAAAATATAGGTTATAAAATATATTTATACTCCATTTCATTTAGTAAACAATCATTGCAACATTTGCTTTCCCTAATTATTACAATGAGGAAAAAAAATAATAGGTACAACTCAACTTGACAAAATATAACAGGTACAACTTGACTTGACTAAATATAATATTACAACTTAACTTGACATAATATAACGGGTACCACTTAACTTGACAAAATATAACGGGTACAACTTAACTTGACAAAATATAACAGGTACAATTTAACTTGACAAAATATAACAGTTACAACTTAACTTGATAAAATATAACAGGTTCAACTTAACTTGACAAAATATAACGGGTACAACTTAACTTGACAAAATATAACAGTTACAATTTAACTTGACAAAATATAACAGGTACAACTTAACCTGACAAAATATAATGGTACAACTAAACTTGATAAAATATAATAGGTACAACGAAACTTGACAAAATATAACACGTACAATTTAAATTGACAAAATATAACAGTTACAACTTAACTTGACAAAATATAACAGATACAATTAAACTTGATAAAATATAATCGTAAAACTTAACTTGATAAAATGTAATAGGTACAACTTAACTTGACAAAATATAACACGTACAACTTAATTTTACAAAATTTAACAGGTACAACTTAACTTGACAAAATATAACAGATACAACTGAACTTGATAAAATATAACAGGTACAACTTAACTTGACAAAATATAACAGGTACAACTTAACTTGATAAAATTTAACAGGTACAACTTAACTTGACAAAATATAACAGATACAACTGAACTTGATAAAATATAATGGTACAACTTAACTTGACAAAATATAAGAGGTATAACTTAACTTGACAAAATATAACAGGAACAATTTAACTTGACAAAATATAATACGTACAATTTAACTTGACAAAATATAATGGTACAACTTAACTTGATAAAATATAATAGGTGCAACTTAACTTGATAAAATATAATAGGTGCAACTTAACTTGACAAAATATAACACGTACAATTTTAACTTGACACAATAAATAAATAATAAAAATAAATAATTAAAAATAAAAATACTTATTTCTTAATGACATAACATATTATGTTTGATAATGACATATGCATGCTGATAATGAAAGTGATTTAGGAGATGATAAGTGAGCTGTATAAGAGCGATTCAGCTCCATTTTAGATCACCTTTGAGTAGTGTGTGCTCTATAAACGGCGCTATATAAATTGTCTTTTTATATTTATAATTTAATTTTATCTCATTTACATTTTCACTCCCATACATTTGTTTTACAATATTTTTTTACAAAAACTTTTTGTAAAAAATATCAAAATATGAAAAAGAAACTAAATGAATACCATCACGTCATTTCCCTCTCAGAGTTGGCAGAACGTCATACTTTCCTATCTCGAAATATATATTTAGCCTCTTTAGTATCAAGCCTTTTCTACATCCATACACCATCTTGTACAACTTCAGCGATTACTCGAACTTTCTGTTTTCTTCTTTTAGAATATCGTTCACTTTATACAACCATACTTTCCTTGGTTTTTCTCTTAAATACCTTCCACTCATATTTGCACTAGATATCAGTAATGCTAGTCTTTCTTCATTCATTCGTTCCACACGCCCAAACCATCTCAGACGCACTCATATTAATCTTACTTAACACATCAGCCTTAAGTCCACATGTATCCCTTATCACTTCATTCCGTATTCTGTCATACATTGTCACTCCATGTATTCTTCTCAATGCACACATTTCTACAGCATTTATTCCGATCCAATCAGTTATTTGTCACGACCACCTTTCACTACCATACATAACAAAATATTATTATGGTGTATTATTGTGTGAACAAATATTACTATACTCAACTGTTACGGAGTAGTTTTTTTTTTTCCTTCATTCATTCCGCATGCCCAAACCATCTCAGCGAGACCTTCTCCACCTTACTCAACACATTAGCCTTAAGTTCACATTCATCCCAATTCCTGATTTTTCTTTTCCTTTCCTCTCCACCATCCCTTCCTTTCCTTTTGATTGATGATATCTCACTTTATATGAAAAATAATGTTCGGGTGGTTGTCCGTCTTTGTGGGGTTCGTGAGCATGTGCTCACGTATATGTTTATGGATTTCGTGGGGATGGATAGTCATTTGAATGATATATGCGACCACGTAACTTGCTTCACTTACTTTTGTCTAGATGGTTGGAAGAGATTGCCACTTGGCAATTAACCCACCAGATTGTATTGCAATAAAAGTGTTAAATAAATAAATATAGGTTTATTGACAGCAACATAGTATGTACAAAATATATTTAAATAACACTTCTGAAACACATAAATTGCAGATAATACATTAAATACAGAAGCTATCAAAAGGTCTGGGCTCATCTAATAGCATCCCCTCGGCCAAGATAAACCCCACCAATATAGGGTGAACCTAGCCACGGGGACACCAGATGTTTTTCAGCCCACACCCTTGAACACGTAGAACAAGAATATAAAAAAAAACACAGAAAATAAATATATGACAAAAAAAAAACATTCAAGAGAAAATACATTAAAAGGTCCGGGCTCATCCTACAAACATTCCCCCGGCCGAGATACACCCCACTAATGTAGGGCGAGCCCAACCGCAAGGACATCGGGGGGATTCCATCCCACACCCACGCATATCTAGATTAAAGAATAAATAATAAAAAAAAAACAAAAACGTTTGGCAGAAAACAAAAATAAAAAGTAAACCCACATATACTACCTCAGGTTAACTGTCAGCAAGAACGGAAAAAAGAAAAGCCTCAAAGGATGAGAAATAAAGAATATTGACGGTTAAAATATTGTAGAATCTAGGCTGTATTTTGAATATAAACATTTAAAAAAAAAACAATATTTAATAAATGAGATATTAAAATACAATATTTAATAAATGAACTATTAAATAATTGTGAAAAATACAACATTTAATCAATTAAATATTAAAATACAATATTTAATAAATGAAATATTAAATAATTGTGAAAAATACAATGTTTAATAAATGAAATATGAAAATACAATATTAAATAAATGAAATATTAAATAATTGTGAAAAATACAATATTTAATAAATGAAATATTAAAATACAATATTTAATAGATGAAATATAATATAATTGTGAAAAATACAATATTTAATAAATGAAATATTAAAATACAATATTTAATAAATGAAATATTAAATAATTGTGAAAAATACAATATTTAATCAATGAAATATTAAACTACAATATTTAATAAATGAAATATTAAAATACAATATTGAATAAATGAAATATTAAATAATTGTGAAAAATACAATATTTAATAAATTAAATATTAAAATACAATATTGAATAAATGAAATATTAAATAATTGTGAAAAATACAATATTTAATCAATTAAATATTAAAATACAATATTTAATAAATGAAATATTAAATAATTGTGAAAAATACAATATTTAATAAATGAAATATTAAACTACAATATTTAATAAATGAAATATTAAAATACAATATTGAATAAATGAAATATTAAATAATTGTGAAAAATACAATATTTAATAAATTAAATATTAAAATACAATATTGAATAAATGAAATATTAAATAATTGTGAAAAATGCAATATTTAATAAATGAAATATTAAAAAAATATCGAATTAAAAATATTTCTCACCTTTAAGGGAATAAACAGTGTTCACGTAACAATTCGTTAAAAATTAATCGTTTATCTAAATACCAGACTCCAATATCTCTAAGATAACATAATAACGATAACACAGAAAGTGTTATCTGTAATCAATAATTTTAAATGGAAAAATACAATTTATCTTTGTATGTGATCACAGCATATTTTTTTTACATAACACACTATGACTATGAAACACTATGAGTCCTGCTCAAAGTACGATATGATTATCTCCGTAGCAAAAACCAAGTGTATGACATTCTCCAAAGACCCACTAGAGTTAGAGTAAGATACCATTTTTGACAGGAGCTAGATATTACATATCAAAAATGGCGACACTAGCTGTATTACTCTAACTATTGCATCCGCCGTATCGTTGTCTCGCTCAAAATTTTTGAATTCGATCATTAATTTCAGAAATTAATGTTTTAAAATTATTTTGAAATGAGTAGTAGATATGTATTGTACCATTTTTAAATCCTGACTAAACAAGCCAACTTTTGATGTAACTTGCCAGGTAAGCGTAGTACATTATTTTTACAGTATGATGAGTTAAAGTTGGCTGATAAAAAATATTATTTTTTATGATCGGACAAAAACAATTTTTTTTTCAAACGTGCACATTTTTTTTGTTTTATTTCTGACTCCGACTAATAGCAGGTCTATCTAGGTTTGCGAAACAACCATTAAAATCATAAAATATGGCAATTTTTAGTCACAATATACAAACATTCGGCTCAGGGTAGCTACTTTTACAATTTTCGAAAAAATGCCTATAACTCGAAAAGTATAAGGCTTTTTCAAAAATTTTTTTTT
>CATKWJ010000506.1:0-13381 GCA_949825065.1 Odontocerum albicorne | reverse complement strand
CCCGTCCGAATGGTTTTTTTAGTAAAGGGATCGATGAACTACCTATGAGATGGCAAAAGTGCATAGATAGCAATGGTACATACTTTGATTAAATAAATATATTATATTAAAAAAAAATCAACTTTATGTTCCTCCCAAACAAAACGCCAATTTCATATGTAAGGACCTAATATATATATTTATTTATATATATACATATATATATTTTTACACATATATGTTTTTTTTTTTTTTATTATTTTCAAATACGTTCATGTCGAAACACCCAATTTCGTTGCTGGATTATTGTGTTAGAGGAAGACATTTTTCCGCTTCGTCAATAAAAATTTAAGCCCTCTTCTGGTTTTAAGATAGGTATTATCTAAAAATTCGTATATGGCCGTAATATAATGTACATATCAAGTGCGGAATCCATAAAATATGAACGTTTCCTTTTATTTTCATATGTTCCATTTTTATGTGGGCGGTTCTTCTGTGAATATCGTTTACAGTCGAAAGAAAAAATGCCGTTTCTCATCTTATTTTTTTCCTCCGCAAGAAGCAAAAGTAAAAACTCTTTTGAAAGATTGCTCATTTTTTCCTATTTAATTTATTATTCACGATTCAAAAATGTTCCGGATAAAAGCTTTTAAAGTTGTCGTGAGATTAGCCTATATGTTTTTTCATTGTATTCTTTAAAAAAGTTCGAGTTACGAGTATATTCAGACCGAATATGTATTTATACAGGTATTCTAAAAACCATATTTTTTTGGAATTTATTTTATACAGAAATATATTTTAATAAACTAATATGAAAAATCTTTGAAAAACAAAGAAATTAAGTTTATGAAGAATATTTTATAACATTTAATAACAATTTCTTTTCGAAAAATTGATATCTTAAAACAACTTTTCAGTTTTTTTCATGCAAAATATGATAAAAGCTCAGTTTATTTAACAAAAGTTTTTAATGGCGTATTTAAAGACTTCCATATCCTAGTCACTTGACTTACACCTGGCGATGTCGGATTCAACTCTCGATGGTACTCAAAAAAATAAAAAGGGTCCCAGTCTTGTAAAAGTTCATCTTATAACAATACCAGCGCGATTGATTCTCCGTGTGCTTTTATCTTTTCACGTGCCGAAGTATTGTCAACACGTGTGATGACAACCTACGAGTCAGTGCCTACTTATTATAATAATAAAATAATAATTTACATAGCGTCGTTTAGAGAGCAAACTCTCTTCAAGGGTACTCTAAACTAGGGACTCAAATTCATCATTATTAACAAATTAAAAATACTACACAATGAATATATGTATGTATAAGTTGAGTGTTAGGAAAAGAACGTAATGGTTTTAAAACTCGCAGGCTTGATTGATGAAGCCGAAAACAATATTTCCCGGGAACACTCTTTATTATGTTCATAAGCCCAGTTCGGATATATTAAAGGGTACCATACGAGTGAATGAAATGAATACAAGTGAATGAAATTAATAGCGTATTTTGTATTTGTTGATTTTATATGAAAAATCAATTTCAAACTCAATCTTTCAAATGATATTTTATCTCCGAGACCTGGGGAAATCCCTAAGGATAGTTTATCCTATAGTTGTATTTGCGAATATCTTACAGGCTTCCGAAGAAAACTACACGAAAAAGGTAGAGGTCGTATTAGCCTTGTCCCGTAACCCTACTGGGAATTTCGCATACACACATTTTACATATACTACGAAACACGAGTTTCATATTTAGCAAGAACAGTTTTAATATCTCTCTGGCTTCCTTTATCCAGATAACATTGTTTATGTCTTTCTCAGTTGGAGGTGAGAAGATCATGTGGTAACGCGTTGGTGGAAGAAGGTGAGGACTGCGACTGCGGGACCATCGAGGAATGTCACGAGAAAGACCCCTGTTGTGATCCCATCACTTGCAAACTGACCAAGGAGGCTCAGTGCGCTTCAGGAGCATGCTGCGACAACTGTCAGGTATTTAGTCATACTGTATCATATCTTATGTAATTCTATGAACTGTGTTTTAATGACATTGTGTCAATTTAGTTTTTGTTGACAATTGTCAATTTTACCAAGCGGCTGCAGTTAGGACTTTTTGGATAGTTTTTTATGTAAATTTCGCGGGTGTCAATCAGTTGTCTCGGAACAGGCATGAGCCTGGTGAAACGGCTGATATAGGTAATTTGTCTTTTGTAGAATTGCAAACGTTTAAATAAATAAACATAACCTTAAATCAATGAGAAACCTGAGAGTATTTATTTTTATAAACTTTCATTTATTCTTGAATTTGATAATTTGCGTGAAGATCAAAAACTTGTTACAAAAGGTCTCCAAAAAAAATAAAAATTCTTTTCAATATAAAAAAATGCATCATTTTACGCATTTATAGTCTAGTAAGTAATACGCTTAACTACCGGGTCCAATTTCCAATGCAGCCCAACGTAAGTCTCAGTCTATCAAAATATTTATTTTAGTAACGATACTTGCACACGTTGAGTATTTAAGCAAGTATCGTTGCTGTTGGACGTTCGGTAATGTTTCCAACAAAGCGTGATTTCAAACCACGAATACCGTGCCTACTCCAGTGAGTCAAAGCCTGAAGGTCGATCACTAGGATTAAAAACAAAATTGTATACCGGTCATGCTCTTCAATATATCTGAATCAACAATTCGGAATAATCACCATACGAATGAATCATTTTAATAATACAGGCACTTGTTAATTTTTCGTGTATCACCAAAATTTTTCGTGTATCACCAACATTTTTCGTGTATCACCGACATTTTCGATTATGGCATAACATACATGATTCTTTCACCTTTATTATATGAGTAAAAAGTTCTAACATAATTAATACTATCTATACATATTTTCCAGTTGAAATCAAGAGGAGTCATCTGTCGTGAAGCAGGCAACGAATGTGATCTTCCTGAGCGCTGCACCGGAGAGACGGGAGCCTGTCCTCCGGATGTGCACAAAAAGAACGGCCAACCTTGCGGACAAGTTGCTGGCCAGCCCCCGGGATACTGCTTTGGGGGCGTCTGCCCTACGCTGACTCTTCAATGTGAGCAGATCTGGGGTGAGGGCGGCATCGCTGCGGATAAGCAGTGCTTCGAGCAATTCAACTCTAAGGGGTCCATCAATGGTCATTGTGGAATGGATACGTCAAGCCGTTACGTCAAGTGTGACTCTGAGTAAGTACTATGTCTGCTTTCAGTATTTATTAACAAAACTTGAATACTGTTAATATCAGCAACATTCGTGGTCTAGTATCGAAAATTCTCTTTTTTAAATTAATTTAAACAACTGACTACCATAAACTTTACAACCTACAGGGTCAGTCACCCGAAAATGTTGATATTCAATCAGTGTTGCATATCTCTCAGAAACCACATTCCTTAATCATAGTTCTACCTGTTGTACTTCTGTTGTAGCACTAGACAATTAAGGTATTTGAATGCCATAATATATAGTGTTTTCTGTGATGTTTACTAGTATCTACACAAATAGATAACAAAAATACAATAAAGCTATGTAAATTTCTAATTGAAGTACATAGAAACCGAGAATTCAGTTAGTTTTTCTAAAACTTTACGTAAGTTTGGTCAATCATGATAGGTCTGTGTATACTAACTTGAATCAGAATTAATGTTGGATGATTTTGATATTTTACTATTTGAGGTGATATTATGAATAAAGATATGTAATTTTTATACTAAGCTATCACGTATTATTGCTAACTTGTGTGGACTAATTGGGGGTTGAAAGTTCGATCCTTGATTGTACCAAACAACGGGAACTCGGATCACGGTTATAATACTCCTACGCAATAGACGCTGCGAGTGTTGTTGCATTTCTTCATGTAGAATTTCCCTTACATATGATGACGACCAGCAAATTTCGTGACTACTTCAGTGATTCCTTCTTTTCAACAGGTCCGCATATATCATTCAAAATAATTGTTAAACTTCATTTTGTTTTGTTTTACATACAGGATTTTGTAACATATTCCTGGGCTTTGAGACCCCACGCTGCTCTCTAAAAAAACTTATTTCCCGATCACTAAAATCCACCAAGAAAGCCTTGGTCACCCCCACTACTGCGGGTACCTGTGGGCATAGAAACGTATTTTTGTCACATGAAGAGAACTTATACACTTGAATCGATGAAGATTTAAGCAGAAGTGGTAGACTTAAATTGATGTCTACGAAATTGAAGTTCAATGATTGTTAATTTCATTCAAATTTCCTCTCTGCCCGTGATAACCTTCTGCCGATATCACTGATATCCTTTTCACACTTCTACACGCCTGGATGATGCCAGCAGAAAAGGGGTTCCTCCACGATGATAGACCTTTCATCAAAGTATGGGTTAAACCAATTTTCTTAGGGGTTTACGATCGCACTGTAAGGTAACATTATACGTTCATAGAGACAGTGACGGGGGAAGAAAGACAACGGTGTGTCCCTGTTGATAACTGAACTTCAATTGATCATCATCATCTTAGGATAATTATTTACAAATTCACAAGCAGTCTAGCATCTTATTAAAATATCAATATTTATAAATATGAATATTGGATAGTACGGCGAGTCCTTTGAATATGTGCGACGTAATGCAACATTACCTCCTAAATACTTTTTTTTTTTTTTGACGAGACGAGTAAATTTATTTATTTATTTATTTAATTCACGACACAACAGTGTCTTTATATACAAATGAACATGTGACAGGTTATATAAGTACTTAAAATTATTGACAAATAATACAACTTTATCTTAAACTAACATGAAGATACAAAAAGCAGTAGAATAATCTGATGATGTGAATTTGGCTACCATTTTCTTCCGTATTATTTTCTGAATCAGGATAACCAATTATTTAAATAAGATTCTGATAATATTTTATTGAGAATAAAAATTACGTGGATTTTTAAATACCATTAGACATTTTTGACTTTTAAGATTTATTTTACATAAACAATTTTTCCTCCATTTGAAGTATTTGGGTTGGACTTTTGTAAACTTTTTACAAAAGTCAACTCTATTAAATTCAATTTGAAAAAAAAGCATTTTTGTAGTATTGTATTTTTATCTGCGAATTTCCGTTTTAGGAATGTGAAGTGCGGTTCACTGCAGTGCCAACTGGGAAACCAATACCCCGTGATAAGTGGGATGGACGACTATTTCACGAGGACCATAATCTCCATGAAGGGTGTTGAATTTGAGTGCAAGTAAGTGGAAAAAATGACACAATTTCAATGGTGGAATTTGCAATGTTAGTTTATTTCAAAGGAGATTTCCAAATCGTTTGGTTATTGATAAAATTTGGCCATAAAAAGTCAGTGTAATGTTTTAAAACAATTTAATGTATCCGCATTGCTTACTGAAATAACGGTAAAAAAATAACTTAAAGGCAGTTTTTATGAAAACTTACAACTTCATTACTTCTGAAACTTATAAAATCATCTAAAAATCTCCTCGATATTTACACTTTTCATATGTGAAAAGTAAAGAGGATGAAACATTTAAGTACTTTGAGATGGTTTGAGCGTATTGAAAAAATGGATAAAGAAAGCCAACCACAAACCAACAATGTGAATGTGAGTGCAAAGTAAGACAAATGACATTTATAAATCTTCGAAATAAGAAATGTGATAATTTATAATCAATATAACCCATTGTTAATTGGACATTTGTTTTCCATGGAGATTTCATAAAGAAATATTTACTTTAGATCAACGAGTGGCGCGGCAGGCCACGTGGAGATTCCTGACCACGGGCTGGTGCGTGACGGTACGCCCTGCGGGGACAACCTAGTGTGCGTTAACCAATCCTGCACCAGCATTTACCCCTACGTGGATCAAAGCAAGTGTCCCAGCAATCACAACAATCTCGAGTGCTCGGGACATGGCGTGAGTATACCCAAAATATATGCACTTTTACTTCAAACCTGGTTTAGGATAGCACGACCAAAAGATTTTCTACATTTCCTTATTGTGTGATTGAACTAAGTCCAGTCAACTATAAATGTCACATAGTCACTGCAGTTTATCAGGCTAAAAATTATCCGATGGGAAGTGCCGCGGAGCTGCTTTCTTAAGTTGGAAATTCTGTTTTCCTATCAAAACCTTTAAATCAGGGTTGCCAAAATATTGTAACAGGACGCAAAGATAAAATTCAAACAAAATGGTTTTACGTGATGCTTCCGTGACAGATGAGATAAAGCAAATCTACAAATTTCGAGGAAAATGTGGCACGTCCTCATGTAGGTAAAAAATCATCACGTGCTTCCTCTAGATCAAGAGTTCCCCAACTTTTTTTGGCCGCAGACCCCTTTACCAAAAACTGTTAAAACCATCGACCCCTGAGTCATTTACTTTACTTACTCAAATGAATAAGTTTGTACAGTACTCGATATTAAATATTTCACTAGATATTGTTTGAAATATACTAGATCGACAAGACCTAGATCCTTTTTTGCGCAGAATAGGGAAGTATGTTGATGTTTACGACTTCAGCAAACCTTATTAGGAGCAACTTGGGGGGCAAAGATTGTAGATTTTACTACAATATCATACCACGATGGTGAGTTACCTGTATTTCCACTTCTTCCTCGTGTGGTTTCAAGATTCAAAGCGGTACTCAGATAGCTCAGCTAGTCTAACGCTTTTGGTGGTGTCCTATGAACATCATGGATACCTCCAGTGAACACATGAAGTCATTGACTATATGTTTCGTGGTCTGCACATGACCACATTCGCATAACGGCGACTCCTTAAGACCCTATTTGTTCATTAAGTTAGCAATAACCTATGACATGTGCGGACTCGGTTCAGGCCAGTTCAGATTTTTTTGGCGAGTTATCAGTCATCTATGCTAATATAATATTCCATTTATGAAGCTAGAAAATACTTACGAATAGTTAAAAATTTATCTCATTCAATCAATTTGCGTGAATCACTTATTAAAATCAGAAGCCGATTTGCATTACCCATTGTTAGAATATCCCCATTAAGTCAAATTAGAATTTCAATACATCCAACGAATTCAACATTAACGAGACTTTAGTTTTGTGAAATGGTAAAAAAATTTAACTTAAAGATCGTTTTGACAGTTTTGATCCCGTGTTATGGGAGCGAGACTGTTATTTTCGATATACGTGTCCTAACTGATGGAGTTCTCTTATCTAAGTATATTTGGAGATACAGGGGTCTTTGAAAATCTCATACACCATCGTTTTAATGTTTGAAATCATTATATTTCGAAGATAAAGTCTCCGTAACGGCAAGCAAGAAAAATATCGACGATTGACATGCCAAGATTGAGATGGTAAGATAATGTCGTAGAGGACAAAATCCAATTGGGGGACTGATTATGAGCTACAAGACCGGTAGAAAAGAAGAGGCTAGGAAAGAAGCTAGAAACGAAGAGACTAGGAAATGGAGGGCTGGTTGCTAAAGGTGGTGCCAAAGATGTTGATGACATTTACTCGACGAGAATTGGGTTCAGTGAACAGGTTGCTTAGAAATAAGACACAACTTATTAAAATACATATTCTTATCGATGTTTGTCTTGAACCAGGTGTGCTCGAATGTGAACCGTTGCTATTGTGAGCTGGGTTGGGCGGGGCCAGATTGCTCCATCGCACAGGAGATAACTGCCGCCCCGCCCACCCGCTGGGACCCGGTCACTCCGGGTGGCCGCGACAAGGCGCAGAGTGATCTCGAGATGAAAATGGAAAAAAAGGAAACACCTTACGGTAAGTCAGTGTTTTGGTGTATCAGTGTGTGTTTTCTTTCTCTGACCACCTTCACTTACTGTATCTTCTTCAATTTTTTGTTTGGTGAATGGTTTTTTTTTTCTGAATTCTGAGAAACTGGCATAAAAATATATAAATTATTATATGGCGTATCTTTTACTCTGAGTCTTTTGCACTACTGACAGGCCGCCCTATAAAAATATTTTTATGATAATTATTAACAAAACATACTATACAGTATACTCTCGGTTATCCAGGATTGCATTGACCGGGTCGCGGATTAACCAGGGTAGAAAAGTTGGAATGCTTTTTACAACATTTCGAATTATTATTTAGAATTAGAATTTTTAGCTTCATAATCGAAAATTTACTGTATTCCTAATTTTTGGCATAATTTGCCGTCTACATATAAACACTAGCAGTAGATAATCTCTAAGATGACAGTCAAAATTATTGAAAAACAAACATCATTCAGAAAAACAAAGAAGAAAAAATACGAACTCATAATATTCCCTATAATGATAACTTCCATAGCATAGCTGGTAGAATGGAAATTTCGAGTTCAATTCTCGATCAGATAAAAAAAAAACAAAAAGAGGCTACATTTTTGTTCTCACGTACAGGCCATTTGAAATATATTTTTATTGTTTGGAAGAAATTTCCATGTAGCAATGCTTATAATACGATATGAAATTACTTGGATATTGTCGCTGTCCAGGTATATTAGCGTAAAATATTTATTTAAAAAAAAATTTACATTTGAAATATGTCAATATTAACTAGAAAGATCCTCAACTCCGTTGAACACTGATTAGATCCATATTTAATTCACTATGGATACATTTTTTTAATATTTTTACACTATTTAACTCATTGTACTTTGCTACATACGAGATTGATACGAGAAAAAAAAACAAATAAGAATAAATTAATACATCACTATTTTATTATTTTTATTGTAGAGGAATGTAATTAACGATTATATCTTATTTCATTGAATATTTTCAAACTATGATAATTTTTTATCATACGAGTATTTCTATTATATAATTATGTTACTTAGTTCTTCAAAATATTTTGCGGTTCGTGAAATACAGCCAGTTTATGTAAAATGACATAATAAATTGATATCCATTGAAATGTCATATTCAGGGTTACGGCAATTGACCTGGACATCTACGAATAATTCAAGCCGACTGTTATGCTAAAGGGACCTTAGCAAAATACTATAGATCAGACTACTTTGTTAACAATATGATTTACAAGTAAAGTATATTATCTGGAGTCATATTAACAAATTTCCGGCTGAACCGGAGCAGAAAAAAAATCCTTATATTTTTTCATAACAATTCTAAATATTATTTAAAATGTTATAAAAAATTTAATTATTTTACTATCCATGTTAATGCAATCCCAAATTATTGAGAGTGTACTGTATGAATCCGTGACCTTCTAAGTCTGGTGTAACTTGAGTGTGTCGCATATATTTTATATTAAGGAACTTAACAGTACAATAAAGACAATTTATAAGTAAATAATAATATTTAGCAGTTAACCAATAATAAAGTTCCACATGTTAATATAATGTTGAGACATTCCATTGACATACCAAATATAGTATATGCATGAATAAGCCATTCAATATTGGCCATCATTAAATGTGTTCATAAAAAAACGTCGAAATATTAAAATAAAAGAAATAAAATACCAATTAGCACAGCAATTAATAAATTTACCAACAGAAGGAATTTACAAAGTAAAATCTAATAACAATTGACGATGTAGATGACTGGTATTCATACGCAAGGGCTCTGCACAGAAAGTTGCTGGTTCAAAACCCGCGCTATTCTACTGCCATTGGATAAAAAGAATACTTTTTTCCAATAAAAACAGGAGTTTAAAAGATTTCGATAACTTTGGTCACATTTTCCTGAAAATATATTGTAAGATAAATTTTATTTATTTTTCTCAACGAAGACCTAAAGTTATTTGTATCTCTTGGATTAACGAAAAAACTGTGCAAATTGTGCAATACAATGGTAACGATTATTTGGCGAAAAAAAGTATGATAAACATCGATATACAAAAAAAAACTTTTTTTTCAAGCAGCGTAACCAACACAGATCCATTTTTAAATAACGTAGTCAACACAAAAGAAAATTTCTCAAATCCCATAAGTTTTTCATTTCTGAAAATTTAAATATGACTACTCACTCAAAGGATTAAAGTTTTAAATGCAAGCCATTGCATCTCAATATGCAATAAAAAAAATATGTGGGTTGATAATGTACCCAATATCTTATTTAATTCAAATATCATCATCATCACAATCATACCATGTCCCTATTGAAGTAGGCAACGAGAACAGATTTCCACTTCATTATATATTCACTATAACACATACTTGTATTTCGCTTCTGTCACGTCAATATATTCTTCATTTATAAAGGCCTTCACTCTTCCCTCTTTAAGAATTTTGTTTATCTATACCTTTTCAAATATATCGTGCCTCCTATGATACTCGAATATTTTTTTTTTTTTTAATTCTTTCACCATTCATTCTTTCTACATGGTCAAATCATCTCAATATTACTTTCTTCATCGTAACCACGGCATATTCTTTCGTGTATATACTTGTAATAAAATCATTATCTCAACCGACCGAAAGACTTAAAAACGATTATGTATACGCGAGTGTACGCATAAGTTTGGGTTGGGCCCCATAAAATATTTTAAACATTTTTTTCAAAGAAACATCTCAATATACAGAATAATTTGAACATCAGTTGATAACTGAAACATTAGTACACCCTAGTGAAACAGTGAAAGTAAAATTTCATATTTTAATCTCTACTGTTGCCTCCAAATTTCAAAAATACACATACATACATCACACCGAGTCTCTTACGGGTAGGCAGAGAAAACATATCTCCAAACGTTTACACCCAAATACACAACTAGCGCCTTCTCCAAATGAATACATATCGTCATGCACAATCTCTAATTATTCACACTTCTCGTTTTACATTATTTCAATGACTGGTACTTGATCAATCCCCATTTTCCTCATTCTACCCCTTCAACGCACACCATTCACTCATGACTTGTATACTCGTTTAGTTATTAAATAAAATAAAAGAAATGTGACTTAAAACTAATTATCATTCAAAGTCTCTTTACTAATGATAAATTATTTAGTAGTGAAATTATTATTTCAACACGAATACATAGTTTTATCATCTGTATAACGTGTTAATAACTCTTAATATTCATAATCCAAAAGTATACAAAAAATCGAATCCTGTTAAACTTTTTACTGAAAAAACAGCAACTCCATGGATCCGTAGCATTTATTAAAAAAAAAAATTTTTAAGAAGAAAAATATTTAAACATTTAGTGAGAGAGATTTTCATGGGTAATAATTATATATCAAAAAGTATTATACATTTCATTAATTCATACCTAACATTATTACATTTCATAATAACTATGCCAATTTTTCAGTTATTGTCTATAATTCTGCGTGTCCTTACAATGAACCTCAATCACAGGGCACCCTTAACTGTAACTTAAGGTTTTCAAAAAAAATAAAAATCTGCATTTTTATTTTGGTTGCCTCTCTTGAGAATCATGATATTGTTTGTAAAACATTTTACTTCCGAACCAGGGACTTTAATTCTAAATAGAACCCCGAAACAGGGAGGTCAGTGTAGTTATTCTTTCAATAGCCTTTTGGTTGAATGAAATTAATTAAACAATTATTCCAACACGTTATAGTGTAGACAAGGGAAGTGTATAACAAAACACAGCAGAGATCCGATTTTTCGGAGCCCAATTATTAGTGATAGTATATAGACTTTTTTTGTTTATTAATTCAAAAAAATGTTTTTCTCCATTGTTTAACGAACGTCCACATTTTAATAATTACAAAGCAAGTGTCATAACGGTTATAAAATCTATGGTTTGTATTATACCAATTGACTGACAGTAAGTAAGTAGGCGGTGTTTACCCGCGTCCACACCGCCACGAAAATATGTAGATCCGGGGCTTCTCAATTTAATTGCCGCGGTATAATATCGGCGTTTAGCGATTGTATCTGTTAAACATTGAGAAAGCTTGTTCGTGTACTCATCTTGCGTAGCAAAATTGATCTAGCATTTCAACTTTTAAAATGTTAAACTCAATAAAAACTTTATTTGGATTAACAGTGTTTTTCAACTATTTGGGCTCGAGAGTCCCCCAATTGCCACGGATAATCGGCGCTCTTATGTACTATTATTTTATCAAAGCAGCACTAGAATAACTAAAAAAAATATCAAACATGATGAAAGTGACAGAAAATAAGGTAAAAACACGTTTAATGGAAATGAATAAGACATTTGTGCTTAAAAATTAGCAGTTCACAATGTTTTGAGCAACCACAAAAACACGTCTAACCGGTTTGTTTGAAATTATATTTGGATAGTAATAATGGATCGTAAAATATACGATTTACCAGGTTAATATTTTTGGAAATATATAAATGAAGTTTGCTCGTTGTCATAATAAATTGTTTTAACGTTTTTGATATATTCAATCATGTTCAATCATGATTAGTTGATTTAAATTGTAATCCGACAAACTTATCACTATTTTTCAAAAGGGTAGTCAACAAATTAGTAACTTCATTTTTCAGAAACGTAAAATATTAGTCTGAGAAAACGTTAGATAATCCATCAAATTACACTTCAAACTTTATTTTCATTTCAACCGTCCTGTGATTGAGCTTTTATTTATTTTTTTTACTTTTCGTGTCCATATTTATGTTGGTTACATTTTAGTTTATTTATCCAAACTATTTGTGTACATACGCTAGATATTTAAGCATGTATGTTATTTATAAATAATTATTTATTTTCAGGGTATTTGAAGAGAATGTGTTTATTTACTTCACAGAAAAGTTTAAATTGTTTTAAAATATTATTTTCAATGAATATTAACTGAAGATGGAAGCAAAAAAATTGGAAAACTGTTATTTCAAAGGAAGCGCTGTTTTTTTTTAATAAAATAAAACTAAAATATTAACCAATGCACTATATTTTTTAAATATTTAAATCAAAAAAATATAAATAAATTATGCAATAAATCCATACAATTTTTATAATTTAAGAAAAGAAAAAAATATCAAGATCACTTTTAATAAATATCTATAAGACCTTGTATTTGGGAAAATTCCGAAAAAAGCGCGCGCCTCTTATTGACAGCCACCGGTACACAAATACAATATATTGATTAATATTTCAATAAATTTAAGTAACTGGAGCTTTACTTGAAGTATCAATTAAATTTTACTTCAAGTTTTGTATACATCCTTGAAAAGTATCGGGTTTCATTAAAGGTTATACAAAATAAATTTCTCGTTTATAAAACAAAATTATTTGTTTTTCTTGTATCAAACAAACTTAAATAATGAACAAAAACTTCATAAAATTCGACAGTTATAATAAGCTTTTTCACAGTTTTGTAAAACAAGGGGTATCTATATCTATAGTACAAACTCCGTATTTTTTTTTCATGTGAAAATATCAAGTTATAACTGTTAATATTACCAGTTTCTTTTTTTGTATTAGTTTAATGAAATCAAA